>JAUZSZ010000143.1:5443874-5455719 GCA_034780575.1 Labeobarbus marequensis
ATTGTGGTGGTGTATAGAGCCAAAAATGTTAGAATTGTGTCGATGTCCCAATATTTATGGATCTGACTGTATGCTTAGTTAATTGAAGCCTAGGATCAGTCAGTTCCAAAAAGAAATACAAAACCTAATCCAATCCAATATTTGGTGATAATGTAGCATAATGAGAAATTTTAAAGCAGTTTTTTGTAGGCTGGTCATTTCTGATCGGGAACACCAAGTTTAACAAGGTGGGAATAAACAATGAATGAACATTACATATGTAAACACACACCTGTTCCTTAAAGGTAATTATTTTCACTCATGCTGTTTATTGCTCTTTAATATTTCATGAAATTAATGGCAAACCACAGTTTGAGGTGTGATTCAGATCTGAAACGTTAAAGGACACACATGTGAAATTACTGGGTTCTAAACCAACAGTGTCGTTCTACTGTTTAGTAGAGAACTGTGTCATTCTACTAAACAACATTGTCTTCCTGATGGGGTGGAAGAGACTCATGGGAAACAAGCTCTTCACTGTCCATTACTGCAACTTTCCTGTTTACGGGTTTACAATATGTGCTGAACGGACAGTGTTTAAAGATGTGTCTGTTTGAGTCTGTTTGGTACGGTTTGCCTCAGGGTTTCCTTTTCCCCCCTGTCTTGTTTGCCCTGTAGTGGAGTTAAGAGTTACAACCCCATGGAGCGTCCTGACTCTACATACTTTCTTGGAATTCTGCAGTGTATTGAGGAGTTCAAGAGGTCCTGATCCACAAACAGCTTACTTAGGCACCCCATTAAACCGGGTCACATTTCTTACATTCTTTGTATGAAGACACACAGACATCTAGCTATATATTATATTCTTCTAGTTAAGTTGACATCTTTGTTATCATTCCAGTACAGACCCAGCCTCACTGTATTAAATGCAAAACAACATTTTCAATGCATTTAAAGGACACCCATTATGCCCCTTTTTACAATATGTAATATGTGACCCTGGACCTCAAAACCAGTCATAAGTGTAAATTTTTTTTCCCATTGATGTATGGTTTGTTAGGATGGGACAGTATTTGGCTGAGATACAACTATTTGAAAATCTGGAATTTGAGGGTGCAAAAAAATCTAAATATTTAGAAAATTGCCTTTAAAGTTGACCAAATTAAGGTCTTAGCAATGCATATTACTAATCAAAAGTTAAGTTTTGATATATCTATGGTAGGAAATTGAGAAAATATCTTCGTGGAACATGTTCTTTACTTAATATCCTAATGATTTTTGGCATAAAAGACAAATTGATAATTTGACCCATACAGTGTATTTTTGGATATTGCTACAAATATACCCATGCTTCTTAAGACTGGTTTTGTGGTCCAGGGTCACATAAAAGTCTCAGGTGTCCCCAGAATGTGTCTGTGAAGTTTCAGCTCAAAATACCCCGCAGATCATTTATTATATCAGTTTGAAAATGCCTATTTTGAGTGGAAGCAGAAACACATTTACATTTAGATTGAGTCATTTAGCAGACGCTTTTATCCAAAGTGACTTGCAGATGTAATTTGTAATAATTTACATTATTCTAAATGTATATAATGTTTACATGCATGTCTCTTTAAATGCAAATGAGCTGCTGTTCCTGCCTTCTTTTCCAGAATAGGGCTGTGCCTTTACAGCTTGTACCTTAGATACACTGCTAAAAACATCTATTTGGTTTTGATTATCATGTCCGTCGTGCTGAAATCATGCTTTTTAAACCATATTAGTTAAACTTCTGATATGGTTTTCTGAGTGCACATATCCAAAGCACATGCACAGAAAGTGGCTGTCACATGGCATGTGAGTACTAAACTAAGTTCTCTTTCGTGTCTTATTGCGCTTAAATGGTCAAATACACACAAGTTTATGTTTAAAACACACAAGTTACAAAAACAGTCGGTTAGGTCTGTGAAGGTAAACAGCTGGAAAAGAAATTGCATGTTTCTATTAGATCTGTGTGGCAGCAGTGTAATACACAGTAAATAAATCAATAAATCCACTACTCTTTTGTTTCGGGGACCTGATTATAGCACTTAAACACAGAAAAAGTTGTTGTTCCAAACCTTTACTATTTTATTTCTTCTGTGGAACACAGAATAATATGTTGTTGTTTTGAACCCCATTGACTTTTATTGTATGGACAAAAAATTCAAACATTCTTCAAAATATATATATTTTTGTTTTCTACAGAAGATATAAAATCATAGAGGTTTGGATTGATATGAGGGTGAGTAAATAATAACAGAATTACGCTCATAGCTATCATAACGCTCCTAATGTTACAAATGGTTCTTTTAAGAACGGAAATGTTATCATAATTACAAAACACCCTTTTGGACCTTGTTAGCCAATTTTGTTTTTCCATGAATGCATGGCTTTGATTATGTCAATAAAAAAGCAAAGTCATTTCAGAGCTGGAAAGAGCTTTAATGAAAGATTTTTCTTCAGAGTAACATGTCCTGATCAATCATGCACAATGAGACCAACATTTACAGGGCATTTACAGTATTTACAGTATTAAAAAAGACTTGATTGTTTTTCCAGTTTTCCACTTTCTCACTGCTCAATTCTGGTCTTTATCCTTCAGTTCAGTCATCTACTCTGAACTAAGACATGACATGTTCTGATCCAGCACAAATATGTGTATGCGTGCAATTTTTGACTGAGCGGTTTGTAATTTATGATTGAGGTCCTCGAATAGACTACAGGCTGTTCAAAAGCTTGCTTATCCAGGACAGCTATCCCTTTTAGTTTAATGAACTCGTACTGACATGCTCCATGTGATGGTTTGGTGAGAAACTCATATTTGAACAAGAGATTCACTGCTGCAGGACGTTCTGGCAGACACAGGCTGTTGAAACGGAAGTTCGGTTTGAAGGATTATTGAAAAGCAAAACACTGGCAATGAAATTATTGGCATTGAAAACAGAGACCTTGTGAGTGAGGAGTGAGTTTCCTGATCAACAGAAGGTTACATCATCTTGTTGTTGAGATGGGCTCGATGGTGCAGTGAGTCTGGCATCTTTAAAACGTTATTCCAGTGAGAACTTGAGAAGAAAATGAATCTCGTGTCTCCACTCAGCAGGTGATCTCAGCTGAGAGACAGAGAAACCAAATCCTGTTGTGGAGAAACATGAACTGGTTGAGTGTGTGCTGGAATGTTCTTTTGCTTTTAACGCAAAACCCTTTGGACTTCTAAAGATCTGTTTTTATACAGTATCAGCTGTCAATATTCAGTGTTGTAAAATCTGAGATATTAAAGGAAAATTCTACTGCTTTTTAATGGTTCATGACTAAATAGGGTTTTCAATATCAGCTTTGTCTTAGATGTTTGTTCTAAATTCCTTAGTGAAGTCATGAATATGGACAAAAATGAGACACAAAATGTTGATACAAAAAGAGTAGAGAGCTATGAGTCTTCATAGCATAGTGCAGAATATGTTGAGAAATGTTTGCGTTTATATTGAAATTGACTTTTGATTGCAGACTTTAGTATCTTGGCTACAGCACAGTTTGAGACCATTTCTTATGAAAATCTGTGGAGGTCTTCTGTGTATTTATTTATGTATAATTTTTTAAAGAAATGAATAATTTCATTTGACCAGAACAAATTAAATTGATCAAAAGTGACAGTAAAAACATTTCTAATATTTCAAATCAGTTCTGTTTTTTTTAAATTTCTCTTCATCATAGAATCCTGAAATACAATGTATCACAGTTTCCACAAAAATATAAAACAGCACAACTGTTTTCAACATTGATGATAATGAGATAGCCTATATTTCTTTAGCTGCAAATCAGCATATTAAAATGATTTCTGAAGGATAGTGTGTCACTGAAGACTGGCGTAATGGCTGCAGTTATTTAAAATTATTATAATATTTCACAATATGTATTTATTTATTTATTTATTTTACAGTATTTTGATCTGATAAATGTAGGCTTAGTAAGCATAAGAGACTTACTGAGCCCACATTTTGAATGATATTTGAAATAATGGTGTTCAAAACAAATATACAGTATGATTCCCAGAAAAGCTTTAATTTGTGTCTGTTTTCTATTCATACTTAGTTTCTTTCATGCATTCTGTAAAGCAGACACCTGTAATTTAATATTTGGTAGAATATAAAAACATCCTGTTGGTAGCTGTATAATGATCATCCATTAATTGCGGAAACAGGTAATTAATGTGCAAATGCTGACCAGATGTTTTACAGTCTATTGCTGGTTGAAAAAAGCCCTACCAGAATGTGAGGTCTGGATTGAATATGTGTGTTTATATAGGATAATACAGGGCCAAGTGCAATGATCTGTGCGGTCTCTGTACAACAGAAGACACGTGCTTCTACATGCTAAAAAAAGGGGCTGGATACACAAAACTGTCTTCTCTGATAGGGTGCACAGTTAGCTTAAAGTTTCTAAAGTTTTATAACTCCTCTGTCTAAATCATTAAAGAAGATCTCCCAGTGAAAGGACAGGGGATATTCCTGAGATACTGCTGCTTTTCCTCGAAGCATTTATAACCCTGAGAGATAACCAAATCACTTTACCATACATTGAGAAAAAGTAGAGAAAAGGAATGCAAGAGTATGAAAATGGCCAGTTTTTATTGCATTACGTTTCCTTTGGGACTCATTAGTGTATTTAAAATCCAGGACCTACAGTAAGCAGTAAGAGTTTATGCTTTAAATTAAAAGGTTGAATTGTGACAATAATCCTCTTTTCCACTTCTGAAGACAAAAAGACACTATGTAGGGACCTTGTGAGGTCTTGCCAGCTGTCGTCTGTAGAACGCATTAGGTGTGCTGTACTGCAGCCAAACTGATATCCCAGGAAAGATAGCAACAGTCATTAGATTTCCACTCCGCTCTGGCCCAGAATTTATGGTCATCAGTTAAAATGTAACACTTCTTAATATTTAAATGGAAATAAGTGAAAGATGTGTTTTATATAACTGAATGAATGAATAGATGGTCAAAAAATCCAATACATTAAGGGACTCATGGGAAGAGTCTTGGATGGTGGGCCATTTTGATTTGAGGGAATACTAACTACCTAGAAACACACTGGTGAGTTTTGTTACTCAAAATGTGACTCTCCAGTCACATTTTCTAGTGTATATCTCTATTTTTTAAAGGATTAGTTTACTTCCAGAATAAAAATTTCCTGATGATTTACTCACCCCCATGTCGTCCAAGATGCATACATGTCTTTTTTTCTTCAGTTGAAAAGAAATTAAGGTTTTTGAGGAAAACATTCCAGGATTTTTATCCATTTAGTGGACTTCAGTGGGTCCAAATTACAGTTTTAATGCAGTTTCAAAGGACTCTACATGATCCCAGCCGAGGAATAAGGATCTTATCTTTCATTTTCTAAAAAAAGAAATAAATAAAAATTTTGTCCTTTTTTTTTTTCCCACAAATTTTTTTTTTTCCCACGAATGCTCATCTTGCACTAGCTCTGCAATGTGCGGTTTCATGCATTACATAATCACGTTGGAAAAGTCCCACATGGTTAGTTATTCGTCTGTGTGCTTCGGTTAAAAAAGGTAGAGTAGACCGAAAAAATCCTTCTCATTTTCTCCTTCAACTTCAAAATCGTCCGACAACCTTTTTTGTGAAGGGCGTTTGACTTTCTTTGCATGTTCACTTTGTAAACACTGGGTCGGTACTTCCGTCTATGTCGCACATGACCTTTCTAATGTGATTACGTAATGTGTGAGGTCGAACTAGTGCAAGACGAGCATTTGTGGTTAAAAAGTATTTATATATATATAAAATTTTATTAGAAAATAACAGATTGTTTCTCTAGATAAGACCTTTCTTCTTTGAACCCGTTGTTTCCCATTGAAGTCAATTATAAAAACATGAATATCTTGGATGACATGGGGGGGTGAGTAAATTATCAGGACATTTTTATTCTGGAAGCGAACTAATCCTTTAACAGTCCACTGCAGTACTTACTTTTCAGTTTGTTCATCACACAAAGCTGTTGTGTGGCTTTGGGAGACTTTGAATATAGCGCACAACTTGTGTGAGCTACCTTTATGGTCCTTTTTTCAATTTTGGAACTTAATAGATGTGGCAACTCTGAACAATTTAAACGAGATTTGTGAAGATTCTTCAGAATCCTTCTTTTTCTCAAACAAATAACAAAATATGGGTTAGAACTGACGTGAGGTTTAGTAAATATTGACAGATTTTTAATTTCCGCTGAACTATGCCTTTAAATCTTTCACAAACCTCACCGTAAAAGTCACTGTGTTCCCAGGCAAGTCCTGACACGTGCTCCTGTCAATATCAGCTAATAAATATAGGAAAATGCTAGTGAGAACAGGAATGATTTTAAGCGCTTGCTTAAATGGCTTTGATCATTTAAAAGGTGTATTTTGAAGCATGTGCCAGAAAGGATTTGAACAGGAAATGTTTGCAGAGTGATCCAAAAAGAAAGACTCTTGAACACGGAGTATATGTCAATTATGTAATCAACTGAGGCGAACTCGACAATGAAAGGCATACGATACCCTGACCCGAACTGATGGAAAACTGTGGAAAACTGAGAGAGAAATTTGGTGAAAAGAAAAGAACAACAATATTTGTCCTTCCTCAAGTCTTGAAAAGGCCGTCTGGCTTAGCATTCTCCTCACACAGATTCACAATGACACAGGAAGGAGGAAACAATACTCACTTCCCCTCCTTCTGTTTTCCTAGAGACATGTTTTTCTTTTACATACTGTCAAGCTTCCTGAGCTGGATATTCTGTCTTTTGTTGATCTGAGTGGCCTCCCATTCACTCACACACAATGAACAAGAGGACACTCTTTCACCTGAACGAAAAACACAAGGCGAGCTCTAAATAAAAGGACAGGGAGGAAGAAAATGAGGACAGAAAGAATGAGGGAGGGAAAGACACATTCTCATTGGACGTCCTTTATTTTCCATATACCACAAATGCTTGATGGTATAAAAAGAAGCAGAGGGAGAGAGAGTCAGATGTCTGGGTGGCTAAACTGGATGTTTAGTCTGTGGATGCGTCATGGGAGCTGTGCTTTATACTTCTCTTTCCCTGAGGGCATTGCTAGGATGTCGTTTGATTTAACACACACACACACACACACACACACACACACACACACACACACACACACACACACACACACACACACTGATAGAGCTCAGAATTCCTGTTCATCGTAATCTTCATTGAAGCCTTGCTGCCTATTGTGAGATATAGATTGAGGTTACACTTTTACACCATCCTTTGTAAGTCCATCTTATATGAATAACTGTCGGTCGTTTCGGCATCACTTTATTGAATTTCCCCTAATGCCCTCTTGAATAAGTTCACGAAAAGCCACCTTGGCATTTCGGAGCTTTCAAAGAATTAGGCCCCGAGAGGATGTTTTTGTGCGCATTTATAAAGCACCAACAGCAAATTGAATTCAGAGAAATTCAAATGTGATACAAACACCAGCATCAGAGGGTAAGCCTACACAACATGTGCTTTAACACAGAAGGCTCTCTATATCCCAGAATTCCCTCTACCTCCCACACGGACACAGGCAGAACAGACATTGTTCTGTTCCGTCGGCCTCTTTTTGCATATAGACAAAGGATGACGTCATTTGGACTAGAGGCATGAGTCAAAGGTCACACCGTTGGACAGTACTCACAGGAAGTGGACTGATAGTCCTACTTCCTCCATACAGACAGAAACATTCACAAAAAGTCTGTTCACGCTATACAATAACCGGCAGCCTTTGACTCACATACATGGCAGTGGCTTTGTAGTATTGGTTTGAAGCATCCAGCCACAAGTGGACTACATTATCATGTCAATTATGTGCATCATTGCATTTTATTATTTTACAAGTAGTGTTGGGGCTAACACATTACAAGTAAATGAGAGTTATATAATCAGATTACTTTTTCAAGTAAAATAATGCATTACTTTGACATTTACAAGAAAAAGGAGAGAAATTATGAGTGAGGTGCAGAGGCAATTCCTTTAGCCTGAGGCTTACCTATTTCACTTTTGGTGGGCCCTTACAGTTGTCAAAATACAACTTAAATATAAGAAAATATAACTTTTTTTTTTTTTTGTTATTAAAAATAATTAAGCAAGCCCAGCTCAGGTGACAAAAAGTAACACAAAAGTAATGTAATGCATTACTTTCCATTAAAAGTAACTAAGTAACGCAGTTAGTTACTTTTGGAGTAACACAATATTGAAATGCATTACTTTTAAAAGTAACTAACTTTAAAAGTTACTTTACATCTTACAACCCTCTGAATTGGATCCTACCCAACTGGATAAAAAAGTAGGTTTTTTGTGAACTTTTACTTCATTACATTTCAAACCATAATATCATATGTTTTGCTCCACTACACTTCATGAAACCATTTAATTTCTTTGTGAAGGAATCTGCACCCCCTCTGATACCCAAGAGTGATGTCCAGTTCATGAACAAGCTGGTTCTTTCCAATGAACCTGTTGAATTAGTTCCCAGATCACACTGAATGATTCAGTCATGAATCAGACTGATCCAGTAGCAGCTGTTCTTGATTCAACAACTCACTGATCCAATGACCCAGTCAAAATGAATGCCCCATGTGACATCGAAATATTTGACACTGCATATTTACACAAATTTAGTTTTTCACTCATCTTTAATGTGCTATATGGTATGTTTTTTCATTTGTCTGCACACTTGAATTATCAGTAACTTAAATTGATGTATTAGTGTATTTATGTTTAAGGATTTGATAGTTTATAGTATAAGAAAACTTATATATAGTATAGAAGTATACTATATATACTTATATACAGAAGTAGAAGTAGAAGAAAACTTAAAATAAGTTTTCTTATTTGCAGATCTTAAATATATTACTAATGTCTGAATAGTGCTGGATAGAATAAATAATAAACATGGTTCACTGATCAGTACTTTTTAAATATTGAAGTATATAAAAATATCGCATACTTTTTTACTTAAGTCAAATTGAAAATGAGTACTTTTGCTGGAGTAATATTTTATTAGACCATCTGTACTTTTACGCAAAACTTGATTTGTGTACTTCATCCACCACTGTTGAACGCTGGTAACTGCAGAGGCATTTGAATCATGTTGTTGAAGTGAAGGTTTGCAATTGTTCTCAAAATCTAATGAAAATACCTGTATTATAACAGAATTCCATCACTGATTCTTTCAAGAACTCTTAAAGATCATCTTACCCACAAAACAAAGCCTTTGGAATCTGAGATGACAGTTTAAGAATCTCATCTGCTATTCAATGTATGATTCTTACTGATTTGTAATTCTGTAAGAAAGAACTTCTGGACTTTGTCTGAACCGCTTGCCAGTTGTGCTGTTGCCACATTGCGGCTCTCTGAAATGAGACAATGTGTGTGACAACAAAGCCACGAGAGAGCTATTACTCTATTTAAAGCACCCGTGTCCTTCAAACAATCTGCATATCGGTTTCTCTCCCTCATTTTCCTTCAGTCTACAAGGGCATAGAAATGATGCTGCCTCATTTAAGAGAAAAGCTCACAATTTTTTTTTCTGCAGAACACAAAATGCTCTTTTTGTTTTGTGTTGTTTTTGTTTTATACCAGTATAATTGAAAGAAATAAAATTAAAACTTGGATGCAAATGCACCATGAAAGTATCATAAAAACAATTTGCGCATTATATTCCAAGTCTTCCGAAGTCATGCCTATTATATTTGTGTGAGAACAGTCAAATTGTTATTTACTTAAAAAAAGAAAATCTCTCCTTGCTTTCATGAGAGAAGTAGCAATGTCAGATTTGTGAATGAATCATTCTTTTGATCTTTAAAGCATTAGTTGATTTGATTCTGATTCATAAAACCAGTTGGAATGATTCATTCATGACTGAGTGAAAGATTTTCAGTGAATAATGAATTTTGGTTGGTTTGTCTCACAAAGCCTTGAAAAAAGAGAACAAGCCATTTTAACCATTTCTATGATAATGTAAGTAATCACATTTTTACTACACAATTATCATGGGCAAAATAATTCACACAAAGTGTTGCATGATATCAATAGAAATATTCAAATTAATTAGTCAAATTAATCTTTAACTTTGTTTGTGGCCATTGAAACACACTTAAACTACAAGTATAGGGAGGCAGAGAGAGTGTCTGTAACCATAACTGTACAAAAATGTACAAATGAATTCACTGTTGATTGGCACTTCCTGCAGACTAAGATGTCTATAACCAGTATTTCTACGCCTTTTTTAGTCGTTTTTTTAATCTAAAAATCTCCCACCCTGGTAAAGAGCTAACGTTTTTCGACTGTGGGTAGAATGTCTCGCATTCGCCTGTAATCTCCGACCTTTTTGCAGCAATTTTAGCATTGTGTCATTGTGTCCTTTTTTCCATTTTACGACAAATGGAAACTAGCGTTATGGTGCAATACTGCCACCTACTATGTTGGAGAGTCAACCGGCTAGTTGCTGAGTAGTATTAACATGATAATAATATTCCATTTTCAAAATATCATGGATATTGTGACACCCCTATTTATTGCATAGCAAAGCACAACCAGCACAGTCTTTCTGCTTTTGTGTTCCAAGAAAGAAAGAAAGTCGTACAGGTTTGGATTGACATATAGGTGAGTAAATGATGACAGAATTTTCATTTTTTGGCTGAACTTTCCCTTCAATAAAGACATTTCGAGTATCTTATTCCCCTGCTCCATCCCAGGACCCCTGCACCCAGCCCCTCCCAGTCCTCCACCAAAAACACATTCCTCCACGTCTCCCGCCGCCTTTGTTGGCTCTAAGTGTTGCTGTGATTTCCCGCTTTTCTTCCCGCTCGCCGTTGTCTCGTCACCTCGTTCTCCTTTTCTCTGCCATGTAATCCTTCCTTCCATAGAGGGGCATTAGCACAGGGACTCTTATCGTCTTTGATGCTACTGCAGGGATTTGGGCAAGCATTAAGTGTCATTAACGCTGGGACTATTTATCAGCTGCCTGCCAGCAGATCTGGCTGCTGCTGGAAGAGAGCTTTGAGCAGGCTTTACTCACCTCAATTGGCCACAGATCTGAGCCCTCGATGGTTGGGAGGGGAGTTTACGGAGAGCTGAGCTCTCGCTACATGTTGACTGCGGCCTGCCACGTCATGCTAAGCATGCTGACAAAGTCATCTTTTGGGTTCGAGATGTACCATACTCAGGCAAATGAGCTTAGAGATTTGAGGAAATACTTTGAGAGCTAGGAAACAGTGTTAAAGGTGCAGTAGGAGATCTCGGAAAATGCTAACTTTAGCCTGATAGCATTGAAAGCGAACGTCCCACCTTCCCTGCAATTGCCGTCCAAAGCCACGACCCCTGAACGCACATATGCTTACAGACCACATCATCACATCAGCGGTTCCCAATCCCAGTCCTCGCACATTTCATATGTATCTCTTATCATGTGCGATGTTTGTTCTATTCAACCGTAAACGTACCCTGCGAAGTGGCTCCAATTGAGGGGGGATGCGGGGGCATCCCCGTGGTCGAAAAAAATGACAAAAACATCCCCTCTGTAAAACCACCATCCCCCCTTACCATCCCCTTTGGATTATTAATTTTGTGTATTATGTAAAACTTATCACGCACATGAAATGTTAAAATTCTCTACTTATGATCATTTACGAACTAAATAACGGCGATTGGCCAATCGGAACTTGGTACTATAACAAGCTGCGCACAAGCAGAAGCAATTTCGTCATTTTTCACGCAAAATGGTTCAAGCGCAACCTTTGAAGTTCTTTTAAAAGAAGACAACATAAGCTCTGATTTTTCCTTGATTAGAATT
>JAUZSZ010000143.1:5871683-5884242 GCA_034780575.1 Labeobarbus marequensis
GATCAAGGCCGAATTAATATTTAGCATATGGCGAGGAGAGGGAGGCAAAAACGGACCCACTGGCTTTAAGGCAAAGCGCAAATCAGCACTGGCCTCTTTTTAAAGTTGGCTCTCCAGATTTGACTTCTCCAGCATGCACATATTGCCTATTGAATTTGAGAATCGTCAGTGAAGTAGAATGCATGTGAATTAACATCAATAAATCCAGACAGATTTCTTCACAGACACACATACAGTACGTAGTGATGAACTTACGCCATGCAAAGCCTATTAGCACGTTTATCCAGAAGCATCCAAAATCAGATTGAAGGAAATCATCCCTGTTGCTTGTTAATCGTTTGTTTTGGGACACAAATCGCTCACTGTTTTAATATGTTCTTCTTCCTGAAAACCATAGTTTTGAACCCGTTTCAAAGCTTAGATGCTCTATGAAAAGTTCAATGCACCTCATAAACCCTGACATGGACTGCTTGTACAAAGAAAGAGGAACATTCATTTCTTAAAATAGAATCATAATGTTTCCAGTGGATGAGACATGAGACTGGGCATTGAAAAACAGGTGCTCTTGGGAAGCTTTTACCTCAAGCTAAAGCTACTATAAATGCTAATTGCCCTGATGCCGGGAGGAACAAGTGTAATGGTAGTGTCACATGAGCGCTGTGTGTTTGTGTGTGGTTGTGTAGCCTCGTGCTCAATTTGACATGGACACTTGTCACGCTAGCTAGGTTTTTGTTGTGTTTTTATATATATATAGTGTTGCCACTGCAGATGTAATTTTCACAATGCAAAGGTGTATGGAAGGCTGTTGCGATGTACTTACTAAGAGGTTTTTATTTTACTTATTTAATTATTTATTTTTTTGCTAGGTGGTTGGTAGACTACTAAAAATGAAAAATCTTTATTGGCATTGATGGTTCCATGAAGAACCTTTAACATCCATTCCACAAAAAGTTATTTATAGTGGAAAAAAGGTTCATCAAAGTTCTTCAAACTATGATTAAATACAGTCATTTCAATAACTGATCACTGAAAGGTTCTTTGGGGAACCACAATGGTTTTTCTAGGATATCACTGTGAAAACCCCTTAATGGAAACCTTATTTGTGACCCTGGACCACAAAACCTGTCATAAAAGGGTCAATTTTATGATACTGAGATTTATAAATTATCTGAAAGCTGAATAAATAAGCTTTCCATTGATGTATGGTTTGTTAGGATCGGACAATATTTGGCTGATAAACATCTATTTGAATATCTGGAATCTGAGTGTGCAAAAAATCTGAAAATGGCCTTTAAATGTGCCCAAATGAAGTTCTTAGTAATGCATATTACTAATCAAAAATTAAGTTTTGACATATTTACAGTAGGGAATTAGCTAAATATCTTCATGGAACATGATCTTTACATCCTAATTATTTTTGGCATAAAAGAAAAATCAATAATTTTGCCCCATACAATGTATTTTTGGTTATTGCTGCACATATAGCCCAGCGACTTAAGACTGGTTTTGTGGTCCAGGGTCACATTTGTAAAAGTGAAGAGTGTCGAGGGTGGCAGCCAGAGAGTTGCTTTGTAATTAATACGTTTATTTTTTATTATTTATTTAATTTTGCTGTGTGGTTTCCAGGGTGTTGCTATGTGGGTACTAAGATGCTATTTTATGTCAAGGGTGTTGTTGTATCAGAGTGTTGCTTTATGCAGTGTTGTTTTAGTATCACTTATTCACTATTATAGTATTTATTTATGTTTTGAATTAGCCTTTTTTTATATTTTCAGCTCAGTTTGTTTACGTTTTATATTTTTGATGTACATTTGGCATTTTTGTTAGTTTTTTTTTTTTAGTATTTCAGCATAAACTTTAATTTTATTGTTTAACTAAAAATAGGTGTAATAAACTGAACTAAATTAAACTAAAATAATAGGTGTAAGAAATTACTAATAAATGTTACAAATAATTAAAAGGAACCAAGTAACACTGAATTAAACATAAAATTTAGTAGAAAGTCTGAAACAGTATTTTCTTGTAAAACATACTCCAGTAATCTGTTATGTACAGCTTTCCAAAAAACATTTTTACAGTCTAGTTACCAAGGCAAGATTTTCAATTTTCATTTGATTTTACATTTTTCATCTGCTTTGTTTTAAATAACAAAAATAATTTTAATTAACAATAACATCACTAGCTATACTGCGTTCGGAGTGTCTTTAGCGCATAGCTAGGGTTTTCTTTGTGGCTCTCTCTATCTTGCATACTTCTAGACCAGCTTTTCCCTTTTTGCTGCATACTTCAATTCACTGGCCTGCAGAAACAAAGGCATTTCAATCCAGGCCTCTTATAGATCATTAATGCTTTTAAATTGCACCAAGTCCGATAACAAGAGTTCTGCAATCCTTTTAAACCATTCGCTAGTAATCACAGCGGTAATATGTTAAAAGGGTCCATCCAGAGACGTTATATCAGGTTGATCAGATAAAAACGCTAAAGTGATGCTTCCTAGTCTTACAAAATGGGGCTAAACAAACACAGTAAAGAGACAAATAGAGATAATTCATTAGGACTGCACATCCATTTGATGCTACATAAGGACAAACATAAAGGCTTCTTTAATAATCCGTAATATAGATTTACATAAACGTCTACAGTTGTATGATTTTATTGCAGCTGTCTTAAGAAGAATTGTCTTCATATCTTGGAAAGGGAACTGTTTTCTGGCTCAGAACATTGCATGAGAGCCTGCAGGTGTGTTTTCCTCTAAGGTCATCCTGTACTTTTGAATTCAGTAGAACATCATAGTTTATTTAAAAAAAAAAAAAAACAGATAGCAGACCCATGGCATGATCAGTTAACACTTTACTCTGCTGAGTGTGAGAGTAGAGAGAAATGGTGCTATTTCCTATCATAGTCATCTCTTACAGACATGAAATGATCTGAGGGAGTAGTAGTATGTGTAGGATATTACAGGAATTCTCCTGAATGACACACAGCCGTATGAAAACACATGAGTAGGTAGCCAATGCAACAGAGGCCATAAATCTATAGTCCAGCTTTAGTCTGGCTTGTAAAGAGGATTTCCTCCTAGTTCCTCTGGTCTCTGTGGCTTTGTTTGGAAAGCTTGGCCCTTGGACTGAGTCATACTCGGGTGTGGTGTAGTTTAGTCATTAGTAATAGGCTTTTTCCTTTTTAAGAAAGGTTTAACAACTGAGAAACTGTAAACATAAATTTATTCAACCGAGTGTTATGGAAATTTTAGACACAACTTGTGGCTAAAGCTGAATGAAATGAAAGCATAATATTATCACCTCGTAAAGCTTTGTTTTTGTTTCCTTTCCTTATGATATTGCTTCCATATGTTGTGAGCTTTAGACACTTACGGCAATGGCAACAGTGATAGCTACTTTTATTATCAAATACATTTTATGAAATGATCCTGTAAAGCTTCTAGTGTAGTCTTGTGCTGGAAAAAATAGTTTTTAGTAGTAGGTATCTTTATTGTTCCTTGAGAAATTGCAGTATATATAAAGGAATAATAATACACTGAAAAAAAAAATAGTGTAGGATTTACTTTTACTCAGAATTTGCTAGTAAATTGAAAACATGACAACACTGAAATAAATGGGTAATTTTAAAGTAAAACAAATGTTATTTTATTAACAATTTTATTATTTTATTTTTTTGAAAAATAAAAATAAAAATTCGAGTCAACATGGAATACCAAAATTTCTCTTGTAAATATTTTATAAATAGGGTTCCACTTTATATTAAGCAGCCTTAACTACTATATACGTACATCAAAAAAATAAGTACAATGTACTTATTGTGTTCATATTGTATTGCAAATCACTTTTGCTGCTATTGAGGTGGGATACGGGTACAGGTTTGGTGGTATGGGTGGGTTTAAGGGTGGGATAAGGTATAAAGGATGGGTCAAAAGTGTAATTATAAATGTAATTACAGATATTAATTACATATGCAATTACATGCAGGTATTTTTAAAATACAATGTACAATGTAAAAATGTATGTACACACTAAGTACATTGCACCAAATGATTCATTTCAATTTAAGGACATAGTAGTTAAGGCCACTTAAAATAAAGTGGGACCAAACATAAATAGAAATATTTAGAAATAAATTTAAGATGTATTTTAAATATCTTTAACAGCTAAATTTTAATATATCTAATGATAACATTTTATTTGATCAATTTAATTGTCCTTTTAGTGGATAAAATGCAAGCCTACAGGTTTCTTTCATTCCTCTCACTTAAAATCATTTGAGACATGTTAGACAAGATACTTTTTGTACAGCAGTCTCTTCAGAAACTTATCAAAATGACAAATGGGACGAATAATTGCACTCTGAATATTTGACTCAGGCTAAATTTCAAGTAACTCTGAAGTTTGTCCAGCAATTTTGCAATGGTGTCTGGGTCATCAGCACCAGACAGTCGGCTCAGTGTTGAAGCCCCGCGAGCGAGAGACGAGGTGGCGGCCTGTGGTGAATTTTACGTGAGTGAAGCTATCCTGAACCTATGTTCAAAACAGAGTGGTGTTTATAAGCAAGGGCTCCCCCATGAACAGATCCAGCTCTGTGCGTTATTCCTTCCACTTTATGTCTGGTGTGACATTAATTTGTCTACTGGGAGGAACTTTGGACTAGCCTGCTGGTTTAGAGTTTGTTTCCTTTTATAAAGGCTGATATTAAGAGAGGTTAACACATTTGGTGTAAAGTTTTTGTGTAACTTGTCCTGAACTGTTTGCAAGATGGACTTAAAAGATACTTTAAATCATGAGTTGCTAGTTTTTGATGAAAAAATAAAGCCATATTTAGAGACCAAAGCATCATTATGGTGGGCTTTTTGAGTAAGCAACTACCCAAAAATGTGGCAACTGCATAGCAATATGCTAAAACCAGGCAGACCATTTTGGTAGAAATTTCTTCAGAAAATATGATGGAAAAGTAGTTTATTTTTTAAAAGATTTGGTGGTCTTCAGTAAGGTCTTGGAAACAAACTGTCTTAAAAATAACTGACTGACCAGAGGTATGCAAATGAGATATTTTTGAATACTGCTCATAACTGTCCAACAGTTTTCATTTAAAGCTATTTGCTGCATTTGAATATTTCCGTTTGCCCTTTGGATTTCCACCAAAATCTGCAGAGATATTTCCGGAAATTTCATAGACTTTGGATCAGCGATTTTTTTTTTTTTTTATCGACTCTGTTCAGTACTGTGTTTTAAGTTGCCATCAGGAATTAGTGCATCAAGTGCAAGATGGGAAGAAACTGAGGTATTAACACCAGCATATTAATGGATAAGGTAATGCATCACCATGAAAGCATGTACTCTACTTGAGCCTATTGATTCAATGACAGATAAATGTTGAGACATATTTGAGTTTATCTTTTTAAAGCGCAATAGTACTGCTTTCAAATCTACTAATAATGCAGAAAGAGTACTAAATGGAGTTATTCCTCTTAATCCTGCTTTATCAACACTGTGTCCTTGAGCTAAGATTTTGTAAGAGGTCAGTTATTTCCACTTGGATAGTCTGTTTGGTAAAGCTTGGCCTTCTTGAGTTGAAATGACAGAACTAAGTAGAGCACTCTCAAAATTGATTCAAACATGCATAGATCCCTTTCGGCTTCAGAGGAAGGAACTGTGTGCGGTCTTTTGTGCATCGTATTGTTGTGACATCCCCTTCCCAAAGCTGGTGAAAAATTAGGTCCATCCTCTAACAGAACGGAGGCTGTTCCTTCCAAAGCTCAATCTTTTCTTCTTGAGGGTAATTCAGTGTAGCACATCAGAACCAAGGCCTAGCTGTCTGTACATTTGTCTCAGCCTGGAGTGTCATGTAGCCCACCAGTGGCTGTCCTGGCAAAGTTGGTTCCCCTGGTAAGATATGACTAACGAATAAGGAAAAATAACTTTTAATTTCACATCAAAAGGTCTGACGAAATTCAATTATCTAAATGTGCGATTTCTGCCACATTGTGCAACTTCAAGTCAAATCCATTAGAAACAGTTTAAGATTCATTTTCGACAATAAACAGCAAATCATTTTTCCCAAAGCTTCTAGAGAGTATCCTAAAGTCATTTAAGTTCAATTTTTAAATTGATTACAAGTCTGACAGCATGATGTTACTGGTGATTATATCCTTGCAGTGAAAACATTATCGGTTTGTTGATAACAGCACTTTAGTGAACCAAAGAGGGCCAGCAGAGGAAGCATGCTGGCAGGCAACTGTTTAAAAAGACACTGTAATTTATCACAGGTCCTTCATACTGTAACACTTTTGCAGGGGAACAGTATAGCATCTTTAGAGTGGGTGTGTTGGAGAGAGAAAGAGGAAAAGAGAGAGAGCCAGAAGAGTAGGGGGAGGAGGAGGGGGTGTGTGGTTGAATGAGTGCGGGGGAGCAAGGGGAGGGGCCGTTTCTGCGTCTGTCTTCTCTGTCATTCTACTGCTGCACAGCAAAGCAGCGAGACACACTGCTGAAGAGAGGAGAGAGGAGAGAGAAAGAAAGAGAGAGAGAGAGAGAAAATGAGTGACTGGGTAGCACTAGAGCAGCTGCAGTTGAGGCAGTATAACTGAGAGGAGCCAGATGCTGGATTTACATGCTAAAGACACCAGACATACGGATTATCTCTTCAATACAGGATCTAGTGACTGGTCTTTCTGTATGTGTTGTTGGAGAGATAGTTCTCCCTGTGATACAGATTTGGCAGCAAGCGACAGAGCTTGCAGACCTTGCACCTTATCTCTTCTTTTGCTCGATTGTAAAACCATTTGACTCACTGATGCTTTTACATGGTTTCACGCAGGAGGAATGCTTGGGGGTAGCCCAAGAGGACAAGGAGTAGATCTGGAGACTGAAGCTGACAAAACGTCCAAAGCCAAGACCCCCCAGGGCCAGGCGGGAGCCAACGGAGTTGGGGGCATGGCTGCGAAAAGGGGCAAGTCAGGGCTCCCACAAGCTACTCCTCGGGCTGAGCTGAAGGTCTACCGAGCAGGAAACTCTGAGGGTCGTCTTCCAGTGCCAAGTAACCTGCGCAAGCAAAAGTCCTTGACCAATTTATGCGTGCTTACGGACGCCGAGAAGAAGATGCACCTGTACCAGCCCAAGTGGTCGGATGACATGGAAAAGGCAGGGGCAGGTCAGAACAAGTCCGGCAAGCTCAAACATGCCGGAGGGGGTACAGGCAAGGGTATCCCACTTTCCAAGAACCTTTCCAAGTCAGAGCATTCACTGTTTCAGGGAAAGCCAAAACCCTTTAGCCCACCTTCCAAACTGGGCAAACTCAGTCGGATACCAAAGGGTCCTTACGCTGAGGTCAAACCAATCAGCAAGGCTCAAGAGCTGGCAGATGACGGCAAGTCAGATGATGAGATCTTGTCCAGCAAGGATAAAGCTAATGGTAAGAAAACTTTAAGTGGTACCTCAGGGGTAGCCACCCCAGGAGGGGGCGGAGGGGGCAAAGATGCACCAGAACCAGAGGAAGGGGACAAGACCTTCCTAAAGGTGGACCCTGAACTGGTTGTAACGGTACTTGGGGACCTGGAGCAGCTTCTCTTCAGTCAGATGTTGGGTAAGTAATAACAAGATCCACTAATCCGCTTGCAATGCCGAAGAATGAGCAATGCTGCCTGGCTGAAAGATCCAGCATCACTTCCATAGCTCAACCCAGCCCTGCTCTTGCTTAGCAACCACCTCGCTTTGTATTTCTTATTCATCCTGTGCTGCTCACATAACTATGCACACTTTATTTCATATATCTGTTCTTGGCTTGAAGCTGCATCTGCATGTTAATGATTATGAATGTCGCTTTATTTCAAACACTGCGTGGTTTCATTGAACAATCGCCGCATCCCTTTTTGTTTACATTGCAAGCTCATGTCTTGTGTCTGTGCACGTATTGGGTGAGACCAATCTGCGCTCCAATCGGGGGGAAGGGGGTTGATCCAGGGGTATATTTGCCTTACCTTTGTAGCAGAGTTGACACACTGCCCTAATCTCCAGAATATGCCACCTTAGCGGTTTTGGATGGCTAGGGTGATTTACTTATGTTTTTGTAGATATTTTACCGATTCTACATCAATGATACATCTCAGTTCAGCATGCATTATTGTAGATAACGTGAGCAAGCTCACAATAGAAACAGTAAAATAAAGGATGCTTGATGTCATAACAGAAACTTAAAAATAAACCTTGCTGGGTTGAACTGTTTTCAAGTCATAGTGGGCAACATATTTAGCCTTGCCGCTGGTGCCATTGATCTCTGGGGCAGTTGACAGATGGTCTTCCTCTCTTTTCCTCTCTCCCCTTCCCTCTCCCTCTTTCTGTTACCGGGGGACTTCAAAAGAGAATAATAGGGGTGTCACACTCTTTGAGAAGGTCAGTGACTCAGAATGAGACGGCACCGACACGTGAACATTGTGTGTTTTGTTTTTTATTTAAGAATACATTAACAGTGCGATGACTTATTAGATTTTTACCTTTGCGCTACGGGATTGGTCAGCTGTGTTCCCTTGCATGGTACTTTAAAGCATATTTAACATAGTAAGTGATGATTTGAGCATGATTAGCTATTAACAATCTCTCAACAATCTGAACAATAGCCTAGCTAGAGGTTCAGTGTATTGCTTTTTTTTAGGGTGTTAGGGTGGCCAGAGAGATGTGGTGTGAAGTGAATCCATTGAGTTGAGATATGAGAAAATGGAATTCAGTCTGTTAGCTATACTCATTTCCTCTCCTTCCCTGGAGCTTATTTTGACCTTGCCGCACGGCACCTGCTGAGGAGTGGGGGTGGGCGGAATTGAAAAAAGAAAATTGTGTTATATTGTACGGATGATCTGGATTTGATATTCTTTTCAACCTTTTGACCGCCGTACATTACTGTTGATTCCTTTAGCTTGTGCTGTCCATCGGGGTTAGCTGTGCAGGCAAAGGTTCAAAGCTTCCCTCCAGGGTTTGAAACACTGTGTTATGCATGTGTGACTGAATGCATTAGGGCTGCTTGTCCCCTTCCTCTGCTTTTGACCCCACAACACAAACTCAATTAAACAAGACTCCGTTCCTCCGGTCAGTGCTGTTGTGACACTGCTTGTTGTGAGTGATTGTTCCATGAATATAAAGCACTGCCCAATGCAAAATGTTTTTTCTTTTTTTTTATATATTTTTATCATTTGAATATAACTATTGTAAAAGATGAGACTGGAAATGATAGAGAGAAGGTTGGGGGAATCAGTATAACTGGCAAGTCAAGCCATATCTTTACAATTATACAAATTAGGTCTCCACTCTCCACTAATAAAGAAACATTCTGCTTAAGAGCTTAGCATCCTTTGGAATCATACAGTGACAGTTGAGAGACACCAGCAGAAGGTTAAAAGAATCACTACTAAGATCAGATGGAAAACCCCAATATGTCTTCTAAATACTTAAGGAACTTGACAGATGCTTCTTACTTGTGTTGATAAGAGCTTTATCAAACCAAGTATCCAATCGCGTGCACTAAAACTCCTTTTAAATAAATAAAACCACAGCTTTTGGATTTAAGGATTAATTAAGCATGAAGATAATGACAATTTAAGTGCCACATTCAGTAATGTTTGTAGTTTAGTTTAAAATAGTGCAGTAAAAAGTTATTGATCTTTCTTTCTTTCTTTCTTTCTTTCTTTCTTTCTTTCTTTCTTTCTTTCTTTCTGATGAATGAATGAATGAATGAAATCAAGCCCCACCTTCTGTTATTTTGCATTGAATATTCATTTCATTTTGGAAATTTGTTAAATTACAGAAGTAATTAAAAAAAAAATCTTATCAATTTTTAATCCACACTATATACACTACAGGAACAGACAAAAAATGAAATCTTAGCAAGTAAATTAGATTTTTTTAATTATTTTTTTTTCTGAGACAACTGGTGCTCAGTGTCTTATTCTGCTGTTGAAGGGTGTGTCTCAGAGCTGAGAGCCTCTTTACCAGAGGCACTTTACTGCTATCTTCATCATCATTTTTTCCACCTCCGTCTGGCTTGAGCTTGCTGGTTAGTCTGGGTTAGTAGTGCAGTAGATGCACTGGACATGATTTCTGCTGACAGTCGGATTCAGGGTGAGGTAACTGTGCTTGTACTGATCTACAGAAAAGAAAAGTAGAATGTGGTGATAATGATACAATAAGACAATACATTTATCTCAAATTCACATTAATACTGCAGTCAATACAATCCATTTCCTCTGGAATAAGGCATAATGACCTGGAAGCATTTTGTAAGTCATGGCACAGGATTTCCTTATTTCCTGTATTTGATTTTGTTGGGTTATCTGTGATAAAAGTGTGTGTCCTCATTAAATTGCCATTAGAATTGTGCATTGGGCAGTTAGAGAAATGATAATGTGCAGGAAATGTTTTTTTTTTTTTAATTCAAGCAGCCCCTTTTAAATGGAAACCATCACTAAAATGCTGTGGTTTTGTGTATATTATGTTTGCCTGAGCTTGACAAGCCAGGAAGTTGTCGCAAGGGTTAAAGTCAAACTGATTGACATCTCAGCATGCTGCAGGCCTTCTCTTCACAGCTTGCACAATTTAATTTCAAATAGGTCTGGTTGTGTAAGAGCAGATCTCAAGGGAAACCACACAAACACATATACTGTATAAAGACATACATACATCCATGCATACATCCGCATTTTGAATGTATAAAGTATATTTTATTTGCAGTGACCGGCCATTATTAGTTCTTTATTCCCAAACCTAGTGACCTGCCTACGTAGGCAGCAGTTTAAGGCATCGTCACATGTCCAACACAAAATTTACAAAAGGTAGGCAGCATAATTATACCTTCAAGATACTGTTTTAGTCAAATTATAATGTAACTTCACATTAAGGAAGAAGGCAGTACTAACATTGCAACCAGCACTGCAACAAGCTCAGTATATACTGTGTATACACACCTGTAATTCAGCCAAATAAAAATAATAATAAAGACAGATTTTAATTTCTATAACTGATGAAAATGGTAGTTTCACACAAAATGTATACTATTTACTGTGTGTTTAGCTTAATCACATGGTAAAAGCAAACTCTATTATTAATCAACTGTATGATGTTCAAAATCTGCTGCTTATGAAGTTTCATTTCAGGATGCTCCCTTAGTAGATAGCTGTTTATATAGGCACTTAGGCAGCTCACTAGATTTGGAACAGCCAGTGAATCATAGATTGTATAATGAATAAAGATAATGCAAAAAAAAAAAAAAATCTGATAGAATTTTATGCATTTATTGTTAATTGGACGTGTTTGCACATTAGAATTAGTTATATTTATGCTTTAATGTCCGTCCACCAAAATGTAAACTGACGACTAAATGGCACATAATAACAAAACACAGTGAAAACGGGAATTGAAAGAGGAACTCCAAATAAAGGTCATGTTTTGGTTCGCCTACCTCTGTTTACATGGAAACACCCACAACCCTACTGCCTCCATTTTGTGAGCACTGAGACGGTGACTTGTGTGCTGTTTTGACGACCAGCAGATTCGTAATGTGATTACTGTCATGACCAACATCTCCATGCCTCAGCATGCTGTGTGCGACTAATGCAATCTAAGTCCTAATCGAATTTCTGCATGTCTGCAAAACGGAGGAGCGGAAGGAACATGCACATTTACGCAAGCATGCAACATGGAAATAATGTCAATTTATCTGTTAAAACATCCAGAAATATTGTGAAATGTAAATTGTTTTTATCCTTATGTCTGCAGTTTCAGCCTGTTAAGCACAATTTTAGTGCATAAACAAACATGAGCTTGAAAGCAGCCCTATATTTAAGCACGTTGTAAAATTACTCTCAAAAGAGCAATACTTTCCAGTGTATTTCCATGTAAAATGGTCAACTCTTGGATGCATGCACATATTTAGCCTGTTTTATGTCAGTAAAGCGAGAGCTGCTTTGTGGGTCTTCCTCAAATGTCCAGTTTTTCAAGTCAAGTGGTGGTTTATGCGCAGTAGCGGCACAGTTGTGCTTTTGAAGGCCTTAATTGTTTTGTGGCTGAGACGGCCTCAGCAGTTATAGCTTTTTTTTAGTCGTTAGAAAACACCACATAAACACCATTTCGTTTTCCTGTCATATATCCTGGATGCTGGCTGCTTAAAACACTCATGTGGAAATGATTGTTTAAGCTTTTCTCAGTTTTATGTGAGGACATATCTTGGGTTCGCCTGTGTGAATAAAGGGCAAGAAATCAACTCTTTTACCAATAGTCACTAGTGGTTAGTAAAATTCTCATTGCTCTTTTATTACTGACAAGAAACAGGTGATGTTAAATATTAATGTGCTAAATGCCACTGTACTTATTGATAATAGGCATTTCTACTCAGCTATTGCATCCAAACAAACTCTGTTCTTCTTTGTCACATTGCCAATGGTACCTAGAGGCTGACATGTTTTCGGGAATCCCTCAGGTCACGGGAATCCCTCGGGAATCCCACGGGATGGGAAACAAAATCACTACGAATCACGTGATTGGGACGGGAGAGTAAAAAATGTCAGCGGGAGTGG
>JAUZSZ010000143.1:5997515-6008919 GCA_034780575.1 Labeobarbus marequensis
TTTCTTTCCAATGCTGGTTTCTTTTTCAGGTTTTCCTGATTTTGAAGTGTATGTAAGCTGGTCAAGTCATTTTGTGTATCTGACAGTGTGCTTATGCCACATCGGTAATGCTGCTATGTGGCGCCACCGGTCCTGGTCTGAGCCAAAAAGAGAGGGAGAGAATGACTTTTTGTGTGTGTCTGTGTGTTTGTGTTTGTGCCAGGACAGAGTCTTGGCTTTGCCTTCGGGGAACATAATGGCATTCCAAAGAACTGGCACAATTTCAGTGCAAAGAGAGCAACAGGGGAAAATACGTCTGGATTACTTTGACACCACACAATAGAGAGGCAGCCTCAAAGTGATACTAGAAAAGTGGACAAACCGTCATCAGTGTTGGGCCTCTTATGATTGCAGACACACCAGGCTATATCTCTGTTTGAACTATTCTTTCTTCACCTCCATCAACAGACGGATCACTTTTACTGGTAAAAGTAGCAGTTTGGTAGCACACTCCCCTTAGGCTAAAAACGTCAGCGAGAGTAAGAGAGATAGATTAAGGAGATGGATATCACTGTACATAAAGAGTCTTCAAAACTGAATACAGTACAGTCAGACCAGTCAGACTCTTATGTTCTAGTATGTGTCTGTACTCTTTGCATGAGGTCATAGGTTTATTGCTGCGCCTGTATCAATGCCGGTATAATTTAAAAGAGGTCATATCATGAGATATTTTCCTTCATCTTTTGAAAGAAGTGTTTGATGTACTACGAAAACTTAAAAGTTTTTCTACAGTCTGACAAGAGTATTTTCTAAAAATGATCTTGCTCATCTGTTGGACAGATGAATGCATTAACATATCAAAGAGGAGAAAGTTGGATAGATTGGAAATTAATATTCTTACACAGCAAAAGAAATAGCCATAAGAGTTGCAAGTAGGAAAGTTTGCTAAATCTTGTGCCATTCCTGTCTGTGTAGCACCTACATCTCTGCAGGTCCTTTTGAAAGAATGTTACAATTGAGCATTTCAGTCTGATCTTAACAATTTGTGCAGCACATTTCAGCATAGATTATTTTGTGAATTTGTCAAAATGTAATGAAGCTTTACAAAGTGACTGTATTTGAAGGATGGGATAGTAAAAAAAAAAAACAATATTGGACTCACCAGCAAACCTGAATCCCACAATTTATCATTTAATGAAACTCTATGCATAAGCTTTTTTAAAGCTGTTAAAGTGTAATAGTTTTTGTTAATATTTAGGGGTCCAAGTGCATAGCGCTGAAACCCTATTGTAATTGTTAGAATTGTCATGGATGAGCGATTTCCACGTAAAACTGATCATGCAGACCAAACCGTAAGTTGTAGAGACTTGAAACTTGGAGGGATGGTAGTACTCAAACCGACCTACAACATGACTGGACAAAGCGCACACCTTAGAACGTGAGCCTGGCAAAATTTTCGGGTATTTCGCATTTTTTGCAAAACTTACTTTTGCGAACTAGTCCTAGGTTTTTCGCCCGATCGGAAATAAACCAGTGGAGAAATATTCTCTGGACAGTGAAGATCAATAATTCTCAAAAAAAAGTTGAACTTTCAACTCACAGTCGCAAAGGGGCGCAAAAATGTTCGAAAGATGGAAAATGGACAATTTTGCTAAAATGGCTATAACTCTTGAACAGAATGAGATATCTTCACTAAACTCGGTACATGTGTATGAGCTCAATCTTTGGTAAAATAAAAAAAATTGTGCAGCTCTACCACTTGGTGGTGCTATAAGACAGAAAAAAACATAAAAATAGCTATAACTAGGCAACCATTGATCCGATCTGCTTGAAAATTGGTGTGCAGTGTCTTGGTCTAAAGTAGCACAAGTGTCTATGAGGACATTCGCGTATTTCAAAAAACACGGCCGCCATCGGCCTATGAAATTTAAGCACCTATTTGACAAAGTTAACAGTGATCGATCGGAACAAAACTCGGTGGGCATATTCGACTCATGGCCCTAAAGATCTGTAAGAATTTTGAAAGAAATCAGCCACTCGTTGGTGCTAACTATATTTTTTGGCTCTAGTGCATTGTGATTGGCCAAATACCTCTAGCGTGTGACAGAAATGTTACGCCCCTTACCATGTTGTGATGCCGTGTCCCAGGAAACAGTCCTCTGTAAAATGCGCTGCACACACTTGAATGTTTGCGTTGTACTGTTCTGGAACAGTGTTGTAAATATAACCACTTTCGCTTTCACAACGAAACACACAGCGTCTCCACGACATGGTGGCCACAACAACAATACTACAGCGAGAATAAAAATTACGCCTTCTTTCATTGCGTATGCATTTGGGCGGTGTTATGCAAATCTTTAAGCACACCATGACGTAGACATGTGCTAGAATGAGCTGTTTTAGGAAGGCATGGTCGAGTCTTAACTTTTATAAAGAATATCTCTTTGGGTTTGAGACTTTAATCTTTGCAACTTTACAGATCTTATAAATGCACAAACAGCTTGTAACACTCCAAAGTGAAAGGATAACATAAAATCGCATCATATGACTCCTTTTAACAGTAATGACATTGTGTTCTAACAGGATCCATGAAAATAACGAGGAAAATGAGAGTGATGAGAAGATGGTGTCAGAGCTGCGGTCTGAGCTGTGGGAGAAAGAGATGAAACTGACGGACATTCGGCTAGAAGCGCTGAGCTCGGCACACCAGCTGGAGCACCTACGAGAGACCATGAACAACATGCAGGTCAGTGACTGGTTTAGTAATATTTCAGTGTTAAGGTGCAGTCACATTTACCTTTGCTCTGCTAATTTTTATGGGCAAAATCCAGTCATTTCGATAGGAATCTATGCGATTGAGAATTACACATAAGGGCGATAGATTTCACAGATTTTGCAATGGGTTCAGGTTGGTCATGTGAATTTGTCGCACTGACCAACAGAAAGCTAAGTGGTTTGAAAGTAACTTCTGTATACATCATACAGCATACATCACTACACTATTGACAATAGACAATGGATATATTTTGCCTTTGAAATTTCACAAAATATGTGAAACGTTACACTAGAACCTTGCATATCTTCAATGCAGTTCTTGAATTTGCATGTCAAGCATTACATTGAATACGAAACTTTAATAAAAATCTCACATTGTAGAGGATGGTGGAGAGTCTGAAGGCAGAGAACGATCAGCTGAAAACAGGAAGTGCTCCATCATCCCTTGTCCTTCCTTGCGGTCCACCTTCTACTTCCACCTCCCAGCCGTCTGGTCTGGCCAGCCTCCTGAACTCCAACCAAACCAAACCACCCATGAGCCTCACCAAGTCCTTCAGCCTCAGCCTCAATGAGTGCTCCAACACTGGTGAGTTCCTGTAGACATACCATATCATAATTAAAACATAAAAACGTGTTAGCTCCAAGCATTGCTTCCCATTACTAGAAATGTCACTGGCGGATTGAGTCAAATATTTTTTTTTCTGTCAAGCAGACATTGCTCCTATGGAGTTACTGAGCCTGTCATCTCAAAGGGATGAGGTCTTTACGCGTGTGGTGGTCCGTATAGCTGACCAGCAAATGTCCAGAGAGGTGAATACGTGAAAACATATTGCAAATGGCTTTAAATACATGAACATTAGATCATATGCACTAAATAATCAAACTGATGTACAATCAGCAGGTGAGGCAGCAGGATTTCTACATCGGCTCTGTGAGGATTCATGGGAAAACTGAATGGTCTATGTTAGACACGGACATCTCCACAGCTTTCAGGGTGAGATCTCATTCTGTGGTGTAAAGACAGCTAAAAATGTTTAAATATATGCAAAAAAGGAAGATAGTAATTTTACAATCATAATGTAGTATGCAAAAGATGTATGAAAAAAATCTAATAATGTTTTAGCATGCAAATAATACCATGTCATTGTTGTTGATATATGACGGCAAACATTATCAAAAGTCAATTGGGCATTTTAATAATAACTCTTGGAATATTATGAAAAGTCAACAGATTTTTTTATTTTTCGTTATTTAATTTTTTTGAAAATTATTTTAGATTTATTGTAAATTGTTTTAAATGTAATTGTTTATTTAATTGCTATTTTCAAATGATAATTAATTAATTGATATTTTTCAATTGATATTTAAAATATATATATGTGTGTGTGTGTTTAATATCTTTTAGATAGATAGATAGATAGATAGATAGATAGATAGATAGATAGATAGATAGATAGATGTAATGTATTTAATTATGATACTTAATCTAATGTGTTCTTTGTATTGGTACATCAGGACTATATTTCGCAGGTGGATCCCAGTGTGAGTATGGGACTGTCTGTCGACTCTATCCACAGCTACAGTGTTAATCAGAGCAGGAGGGTGCTTGGAGCCGAAGCCCCAGAAAGTGCACCCTGTGACTGTTTAAAAAAGGGTGCCGGACTTGTCACTGTCACCCTCAAAGGTGAAAAACTTACACTTTCAACTTATCCTACACAGGTACAACGTTAGGTGTCCTCACTGAAAGTGAAATTCTGTTCGAATTGACAAAAATCACAGGCATCAGATGCTGTGCTTCATTCGCCTTATAATATTAGAATCTCTGAAAAAAGTGCAGTTCTCCATGGCACTTGTCACTGACCTCTGGTTCAACTAATCTCGCTCTATTCCAGGTTTTAAAGAGAAGTGTGTGGACAGTCTGGTGTTTGAGACGCTCATCCCCAAGCCCATGATTCAACACTACATAAGTCTGCTTCTGAAGCACCGACGGCTGGTCTTGTCGGGTCCCAGTGGCACGGGAAAGACCTATCTCACCACCCGACTGGCTGAGTACCTGCTGGAGAGGAGCGGCCGTGAGCCCAGCCCTGGCCTTATCACCACCTTCAACATGCACCAACAGACCTGCAAGGTGAAGCCTAGAAATCACACTTCCCAGGAAACACTGACTGGTTTGGTGTGACCAGCAGTTTTAAAGCCTCACTTTGGTCTTCTCTCCCTCAGGACCTCCAGCTGTATCTGTCTAATCTGGCCAATCAGATTGACCAAGATTGTGGCACTGAGGACATTCCATTGGTCATTATCTTGGACGATATCAGTGACACGTCTTCCATCACTGACCTGGTCAATAGTGCACTGACCTGCAAATATCACAAATGGTGAGGAAGCTCCTATGCTAAAGAGGCAATATTGTATTGAATGTTGTATCTATTGTATCATTCAACACAATATTGTGTTGAATGTCACAATCACATTTTAAGGTAAAATAATATGTACATTATTTTACTATAGCATAGGGAAAATTACGCAATTTTACTATTAAGATTTATTTTTTTATTTTTTGTGGCAATTAGGACAATTTCTGCCCAAAGTCTCATTACTGTAATGTGAAACAGTACATGATACAATCGTATTTCAATTAAAACCTGCATAAATTACAGGCAGTATGCTAGCATAAGTTTATAAATACTTAATAAAAATAATACATTATTTTTGCATAACAGTAATGAGAATGTGATCGAAAATATTTTAAATTGTCATTTAATTAATGTTACATTGCAACAATTCTTAATGATGCAAAAAAATTCTAATTTTATTTTTGCAAAATATAATTTTAAATATAATTTCAGGGGAAAATGACCTGGAAGTATTTCTTGACAAACTTTGTGAGATTCACTCTTTTACAAGAGTTTTTTGTTTTCATTTTTAAAATTTCATTTTCTTGGGAAGTATTTTTCTAGGATATTATATTTTATACCTTGGTTATTTGTTTCAGTCCTTACGTCATTGGAACCACCAATCAGTCTTTTAAGATGTCATCTAATCATGGCCTGCATCTTAGCTTCAGGTATGTTCCTCATTTCTTTAGCACTGTTTCATTCCAGTTTGTAGATTGTGGTAAAACAACATCAAATCTGAAAATAAAAAAAATTAAATCCCATATCAATATTCCAACCATTTATAATTTTCTGTTTACCTGAAGAATGGTCACCTTCTCCAACAACGTGGAGCCTGCAAATGGTTTCCTAGTGCGTTACCTGCACAGGAAGTTGATTGAAGCGGAGGATGAAAGCACAGTTCACAGCGCTGAGATGCTGAGGGTACTGGACTGGGTGCCTAAACTCTGGTATCATCTCCATACCTTCCTGGAGAAACACAGCACCTCTGACTTCCTCATAGGTACAGCTTTACATGTTCTGAATTTCTGATTTTCACAGTGCTCTTCAGAAAAAAAAACAACTTATTTAACCATTTATATTAGCAAATTAATCAGAACAACTTTTCAGAGGTTAGGTTATAACCTACAGTAACTTAAGTTTTGGCTCCTGTCTTTGCAGGTCCCTGCTTCTTCCTGTCTTGCCCAGTATCATTAGCAGAGTTTTGCACCTGGTTTATTGACCTCTGGAACCAGTCCATTATTCCTTATCTTCAGGAGGGAGCTAAGGATGGTGTGAAGGTAAGCTGCTCATAGGCATCTGATTACTTAAGCAGGGATGTCTAACCCTGCTCATGGATGACCACCATCCAGCAGAGTTCAGCTCCAACACTAACTAAACATTTCAAGTTCTTCTGGATCACTAGAAACTGTAGGTGTTTTTGAGCTAGATTATGCAGTAAGATGGTCTTCCTCATAAGTGACCAAACTGAAACACACTTCATAGGGAGCAACTCTCTTGATGGTTACTCTTGTGCACCATACAAAAAGCGCAAGAGACTCAACTTACACTCCCAATTGATTTCAACGGCTGCTAAGCTAAGAAATTTAAGTTTTTTCGGTAATGATTTCTAATTAACCTTTTTTATACATCTACATCTTGGTTTTCTAAGGTTTCTCTGCCATTCTTTACTGAGCTTGTATCATTGGTGAAAAAAATACTGTTTAAGCTAGTTTGCAGGTCATTGCTGGTGTGCTTAGCCTGGTCAGGCTTGTATGGTTTTTTGTTACTACAGGGGCTCTGGGACACCAGTAAAGCATTTTAGGCTGGTTTCAGAGTTTATTCTGCCTTGAGGCCAGGACACACCAAGCTGGCTATCAGCCAACGTAAGGCCACTGGCAAACATCTGTGGGGCTAGTTTTTTGGTGTATTCCACACTTCGGCTCTCGTCAGGCTCACATCAGCAGCATTTGGCCCAATTCAACATGTTGAATCGGCACCATGGCCATCAGAGAGTTTGAGAACTCTGATTGGATGTTAACTTTAACGAAGGAGTCAGTGCATGAGAACTAAAGCAAAAGTGATGAAAGCGATCAAGTTAGTCAAGATGACTATATTGTACTGTAATGTTACGTTATCTTACCTGAGCATTCCAATATGCAAATATTTTCATAACATGAGCTGCTTAAAATGATGAAAGTTATCAACATAACTGATATTCAGAATGGTAAGCAAGCACTGCTTTGTTTACATTTCATATGTCTGTGTATATCTTCTGTATCTTTGTTTTGGTTTGAATAGCTGCCTATATAGACAGTTAACTCCTTACATGCAGGTGTAGTCTGTACAGTGCGTTGAAGCACAGCTTTTTGGTCCAGACACAGCTGATGCGAAGTGACAACACGTCAGCTTTAATTGACATTAGTTCTTTGAAGTCAGCTTGGTATGTCCTGGCTTTTACATTTTGGCCAAAAAATGGCCAAATTTGGCTCATCTGTTACTAAAAGAGTTGTGTTTTGGTGGACCTTATGACATTTATTATGTCTTCCCGAAGTGCAGTGGAGCCTTGAAGCTCAGTCTCTGCATTGATATATTTCAGATCCATGGTCAGAAAGCAGCATGGGAGGATCCAGTGGAGTGGGTGAGAGATACGCTGCCCTGGCCTTCAGCTCAACAGGACCAGGCCAAACTCTTTCACCTCCCTCCGCCAACCACTGGCCCCAATACTGCTCCAACACAGCAGCCCAGTGACGAAAGGGACACATCCAACAAAGACACATCTCTGTCCACATTGGAGTCTGATCCACTGGTGAGTGTCTAGTACAACTACACCTGAACCTTTGTGAACAAATCTGCATGTGTTGTGACAAGCTGTCCTTGTTCTGTCCCTCATTCAGATGGCAATGCTGCTGAAACTCCAGGAGTCTGCCAACTACATCGAATCGCCCGAACGGGATATTTCTGGCAACCCCAATTTCTAGGCTGAGCTAGAAGACTCGAAAGCTTACTAATGGCTAGTGCTCTTACAAAACACTGTTCTGTACAGCTGATTTGCACCTCCTGTCTCCTTCAAAAGGCTTGTGAGAGACGAGAAGAGGAACTCTAAAGAACATCCATGACAAGGCAGACAGAACTCTAAGTCTGAAAGAAAAACAAAAGAACTGATCCTGCCAGATCTGAGCGAGAATCTTTTTTGCACTGTAGTCTTAACCGGTCCTTCCTTTGCTTATTTAACCTGCAAGTGGCATGGCAATACTTGCAACTGGGGATTGTGAAGATTAGATGATTGTGAAGATGAAATGTTCTTGTCTAACATACTGGGAACAAAATGTGCTCCGCTGTTGTTTGATATTACTTTTGCTTTGAGTAATATCCGACCATATGGACCAAAAATCTCTTCTTGTTTGCAAAAGTACCAACACTCCATCCTCAAGATCAAGTCACTTGAACCCTGTACACAAAGGTGCAGTTACATTTAGACCAACTCGCATGGATGCAAAATGTAATGTACAAGATGGTGCTTAGAATTCAGCCTTAAATGATGTCCCTCCATATATCATAAAGTCAGTTCCATAGCAATCAGAATATTACTCTATATTACCTCACAGTTTGCATAGTGATGCAGTTTTAAGGTGCAGTACATACCCATAACCAGGTTGCATTCATTCCTATCAAACACGCAGACATCAGACATATGTAGACTGTAGATCTCTGAGAGGATGCACTTTGATTCATAGCTTTCAATCAAGAGCACTGACTGGTTGTTCGAGATTCGTAGGTTGTCCGCTCCAATGGTGAGTTGCAGCAACAAAACAACCAGAAGTTGTTAGAGTTTGAGACGACATGAGCGATAGAGACTGTTGGCGATGGATGAAGTTCAATTATATGCAAATGTCTACCCATGGGAAAACAGACAATGAAGCTCATGTGATCTGCCGCCTGATATTGTTAGTCATTTATTGCCCTACAAAAGTTGCTGAATTAAGGGGACACTTGGAGATGCAGCAAAGCTGGGGATGACTGCAGTAGGGTTCATGTGATCCACCGCCTGATACAGTCGGAGGGCGACCTCAGGCGAATAAATAGCTGTCAATTATAACAAAGGTGCTGTTACCGGTGCATGGGAACAGTATGCAACATCTTACTATCAGTAATCGTTTATGTGCGTCCAGTGCTTTTTGATCTTAAGGTACAGATATACTTCATTTTCCACGTTTCGCTCAATCTCACACACTGTTTGAGCATTCAAGCCCTTCAAAGTAAACTTGAGCGTTGTGACCGTGAGCATGTTCTAGTGGGCCTTCAAGCACTCAAATCTCTCGCGCAATCGCTATTGTCCATGCACAAGTCCATGGCATGCAGACACAAAAAATGGGCTGCACACGGATGTTGTGCATAGACAAGAATTGCATAACATGGACTGTTTGAGCCGGAGCGGGACACGGACAAGGGAAGTATACTTTCAGCTTTAGATCCAGTACTCAAGGTGCTCATAGATCATCAAGATAATCAAAGGCTTTGTTCTCACTGACACCCCAAACCCAATTCACTTGGCTTTGTGCTGATGTAGCAACTAATGTAGGCCCTCTTTCCACCTGGTATTATCGTGTTTGCGATTATCGTGTATCGAAATGCATCTCTTGTGATCTCTTGTTTTTGGATTTTGTTGAGAAACTCCCCTTTTATTTTTTGCAAGAGCCCTAAGTACGGCACACAAACACTACTGAATGAAGGAAACCATGTTGCGCAGCTTATGAGCGAGCAGGAATGGAAGCAAATGAAAAAGATACAGATTGCAGCTGCCAACACCACGAAGTTTGAATTACTTATTTTGGTGCGCCTTCTCTCAACATGTCCTAGAACAATCAAGTGTTAGTTGAGCGGGTGGCAAGAAGGTGATGCTTCACTTCAGTTCGGAGTACATCCAGGACAAATAAGGATTCATATTATTAATGCAATGTGGTCACATGCATTTTTGACTACCTCTGTATGTGGTTTCAGTGATCTGATCACAGTTTTAGACCATGTTTACACCTGCATTTAGAGCCTAACACTTGTGATCGGATCACCGAAAACGCATATTAACACAAGGTGGAAACAGGGCTGTAAATATACTGGATATTGGCTCCACTGCCTGAACAAATGAAGCCAATTTGAGCTCCTGCCAAATAAGAAGTTTTGAAAACAAATCAGGATTGTTTGCAGTGTGAACAAAGCCAAAATGGTTTAAACAATTTGTTATGTCTGGAGGAGGTTTAGTAATTTATGTATGGCCTTTGTTATGTCTAGAGCTTCAGAGCTAAATCAAATCAGTGTTAGCTTACGGTTTTACACACACTTATGTCCTTTGGTCTTCTGTAACAATGTAGCCAGTTTTGGTAATACGTAATTGTTTTTTCTGGTCATTTTAAGTCACAGAACAACCCCATATCATGGTCTTTTACAAACTCTCAAATCATTCCAGTAACAATTGTAATAATGACAGAATATCTTGTGATTCAACACACTCTAAAAAATATCAATGGTGGATTGTAACTCATTAATGTGTTTGCTATTGGCTGATTACAGGTGCTCCAGAACTGTATGTGCATGAAAGCTTTAACTGAGGAAAATTATAGCTAAAAAAGGCACCTTATCATGAGACGCCAAAGGATGTGTTGGCAACTATTCTATAAGAGCAAAGTGATCTTTTACATAAATTACCAAACTGAAAGTGAATCTGTCATGTACATGTACGTACTAACCGGTTAGTATTAGCACTATAGCAATGTCAGATGAAACGTGTGCTGTTGTAATCTCAGATTGTAAATTGGATTAGAACTTCAGTTTGCCAACACACCTAGTGCTCTTGATGATGCTTGCTGACTCTTGTGCTCGTGTTTACGTGCCCTGTTACTGTCAGACGTAGCTCTCCAAATGAATAACCAGAGGAGCTTTTTTAAAGGTCTTTTTTGTATGTTTTTTTTTTTTTACTAAAGAATCCCAGTCTGACATTTGTAAATAGATTTTCAAAAAAAAAATTGCAAAAAAATACAAACAAAAAAGGTCTGTGGTAGAACAAACAGAGCAAGGATAAAATATAACAACTATAAACTGAATGTGTCTGTTTAGATATACATTACAGCGAGGATCGCAGTTATCTCTCACCTATCGCCTTTCCTGTAGAGGCAAGTTAACTGCCACAAAGTAACTAGATCATGTTGCCTGTGTACGTTAGTCACTATAAAAGTGTCCTCTGTATTCTCTTCCGGATCGTACAAGGTATTAAATGGCTTTTA
>JAUZSZ010000143.1:6245215-6258475 GCA_034780575.1 Labeobarbus marequensis
AAGAGAGACCCACATATCACTCAACAGGACAGTTTAGCGATCTTTTATTTTGTCAGAGCCCTGTGGCCTAATAAATCATGTAATATGCATTATATAATAATCAGTTTGTGTCGGTCACAGTCTTATAAATCAAGAGAGTTGTGTAAGAGAGAGTGTGTGTGTGTGTGTGTGTTCTCCAAGAATATGCAACTTTTGATGTTTATTTTGTGTAATCTCTCTAGCTCTCAAGAGCACTTTTAGTTTGCTGTTTACTCAGAAAATTCTTGCACTTACATCTGTTTCTGTCTCTGTGCCATTCTGGACTCCTTTTACCTACACACCAGTTTTAATGTGTGTGTGCATGTGTTTCTTACAAAAAGGAAGGAATGCTCTCTCTGTCTCCGCGCCGAGGTAAAGCCGGGTTGCCGGTTGCCTACGGCGACAGGGTAGGCGTCCCGCAAGCATGTCTCGACAAGCTCACTGATCTCTGCGAGCCCCATAATACACTGCACCTGTTTTCATGCTAACACTTAAAACCTGTAACATCCTGTACACACACACCGTCCTACTCACGCAGATATGGTACAAAACACACTCCCACTGCGGCTGGCAATAAAGTATGTGAGTGAAAAACAGTAGGTTCAATTCTGAATTAGTTAGAACGTATTTAGGACATCCAGACCAAGCACTGATCTTAGACTAAACTAGACCTTTAATAATGGTTTCTGCTGAAACTCCAGACTAAGCATTAGTAATCAACACATCTGAATTAGGACGGATCGGTTTTGCATATTATCTTGTATTATTGTTCTTGATTCTCAAGGTTAGTTGAGGAAAAGTCAGATCATCCATTAGCGCTTATCTAGGTTCATATGTGCACATTTGACTAGATCTTCCTTTTTAAGATTATATATACACTACAGCTGGCTCTAAATGTTTGAGACTACACTGAGAATCAAATTGAACTTCAAATTTGGGATTCAATAATCCAATGTACAATATGAATGAAATAAAAGACCACTTAAGTGTACTTAAAGAGATGTCACTATCATGTCACTTAAAGACACTTTTAAAAAGTGCACTTTGTGATAATGTCAAATTAAGAGTTTTACTTTAAAGTACATTTTAAATCACCATGTTTTAGCAATCCTTTGTCATGCTGTAACGAATACTTGTTTTGATGTGTTGACTAACATACTATAAAGCACATGTAAAATATATGATTATATTTTGAACTGCTGTGTGTTATTTGGTATTACATTTAAAGTAAATACATTTTAAATGTACTAAGCTGCAACTGAAATATATTTGCAATGTAAATCTAACAAAAATGACACTAAAGAATATTTTAATTTATCAATGCTTATCAGTGCATTCAGCAGTTCACTTTAACCATATAAAAATGTACTTAAATCCTACTTAAGTGGCTCAGACAAGCACTCTAAATTTCAGCTAATTGCATTTAATACATTACATTAAGTTCTCACCTAAGTATAATCTTAACAAGTACATTATTTCTGTAATAACTCTTTTTTAAATTATACTAAAGTGCACTGCTTTTTCACAAGCTAATGCTCTTTGGATCTTAAACAATAGTAGTAATAATAGAAGCATTTCTTTCCTGGTCTCAGACTTTTGGGTTTTCTTTGAATGGCCTGTAAATGCATTATAATAAATTGCCCTTCAAAGACACTGTAAACATTTACTGAACTGAACTGCATTGAACTTAATGAGTGTTCTGCAGTGTGGCCTCAGAAATGGTTTCATTTCTGCAGTCTCTGTTTGTGATGCAACACAATGTTTGTGTTTCATATTTTGACATCTGTGACCTGTGGCATGTGCACATTCACTTACCGTCCAAACTATCCAAAGCGATCTGCAGGCCCAGATTCCTGCCTGGGTTCAGCACCCAGTGGTTACTGGTGGCTGTGATGTCAAACACCAGCCAGCCGCCTTCTGCTGCCCAGATCACCCGCGAGTCCAGCAGGAACAGATCTGAGTCCCTGATGGAGAGAGGGATATGAACCTTCTGAAAATACCAGCCTGTCATACATCTCAAATACAGCTGTTTGCACAAGAGAAAAGTAGCATATTTTATGTTTTATTTCATTTCTTTTAAATGAAGATGTGGGGTTTCAGTTGTTTATCGGTGTCAGAAATAGAGTTATTACTGTTGTAAAACTAAAACTAAACCCATATTTTTTTTTTTTTAATACTAAAACTTACAAACAAAAATGCAAAAATCTAATTCCAAAACATTCACAAAAACAAACAAGAAGGCTTATATCAATTCATACACTATAACTTCTAATACCACAAAATGAATTGTAGATAATTCAGTATATTAAATAAATTAAGCACATTAGTTAATTCAACATATCAATAAAAAGGTATCAATAAAACAAGAAACTTTTTCATAATTCTAGCAGAAATATCTTGCTTTATATGGAAGGGGAGGTTTGAATATTGTTTTTAAGTCAAAAAGGTCAAAAATCTTGCTTGTGTCAGCTGAACTGTATCCAACACTTTCCCCAAGGACTTGACCCCCAAACTTTGTATTTGCCAATGAAACGCCTCAGGGATCTGTGACCAGCTAACTGCTCCACTATGTGTGCGAGACAACTGAATCACAGTGACAGATACATATCCAATCCAAGACGTAAAAGAGGTCCAGAGATGGAGAGCAAATGTAGTGAACCACAAGAAAAATACAATTAGAGGCATCCTGATTCTTTGAATGATATACAGGTGTGACGTTTGAATTATTCTGTGCTTGAATACTGTTTGTATGAACAAAGAATACAGTCAAGCTCCTTTTCTACTGATAGCTGTGAATAACATCCGCTGACTTCATACAGTAATGCCATACAGTCTTACCACAAATAGAAGTGTCAAAGCAAATTTATACAGGTCTAAAAACATATATGATACATGTTGATGAACTGCAAAAAATTATGAAATATTTCAGACTTTGTCTTACAATTTTTTTCACCTTTTAATAAATTTTCATATTTTAATTAGGCCTTGAAAAATATTTATATCAAAATGATATAATACATTTTTTGTATATATTTTCACTAAATATATTTTTAGCCTTTACTGGATAATATTTAATTGACATTATATAATTAGTAATAATATAATATTATATTTTAGATAATATTTTATTTAAAATATTCACAGGTTCTGTATCAAATGATTTTCAGTTGCATAAATTAAAAACCTAAAACTTCATTCTCATTTTTTCACTTCTACCTTTTTATGACTTCATCTTATAGTTTGTTTATTATATTATACAACTTCAACTTGCTGCATTAACACATTGTAATTAGAAAAAAATATATGGAAATAAAAAATATTTAGTATTTATTTTTGCTGAATATATTTTTAGCTTTTAGTGGACAGTAATATTATAATATTTAATTCACATTATATAATTATTGTATTGTATTGTATTGTATTGTATTGTATTGTATTATAGCATAGCATAGCATAGCATAGCATAGCATAGCTGTGAAAAACATCTGGTGACTTCCATACAGTAACAACACAAGGTCTTACCACGACTGAAATTAATTAAAGTTTCAAGGCAAATTATACAGTACATGTTGATGAACTGCAAAAATTATTAAATATTTCAAGCTTCACCTCACTACATTAACCAATTTTTCATGAACTGTTGTAGATTTAACCACTGATAATTGAAAACTTAATTATTTTCAAGGCACAGATTGGAATGACCCTTACAATGAAAGACAGAGAAGGTGGCAGATAAAGTGATACAAAGGGAAAAAGTGAATTAAGAGGAAAAATGGGAGAGCGAGAAACAGAGCGCTTGCTCCAGATGGTAAGACCCTGGGGAGCACTTCATTTCCTTAATTGACAATAATGGCTTTATAAACGGCTGTTGATCTCACAGTGTGGCTGCCCTGCACTAAATCAAACAGAGGAATTTAGAGCAAGACAAGACGACAGCATAAGAACAAGACTGAAAGGCAGTATACAGCAAAAGACAAGTGAACCACTGCAGGGAGAGAAAGCACAGCGGCTGGAACCACATGAACACACTTCATATGTTTCAAAGACTCAGAGCGGTTCAGGTGCTCAGTGTGTGTGATCCAAACACCTGTTCTGCTAAACATCTGCCGCCTCAGCCTTATCCAGTCTCATTTATCCCTCCATTTTCGTCTCTTTTCTCTCCCCGATGGGAGCACAATGGGGTGTGTTGTTCCCCACAGACCTGTCGAGGCAACTGAGGCCTTCAGGAGGGGTCGAGCAGCACGTAGGAGGAGCTAGACGTTCTTGAACCCAATTCATAGAGCGGGTCACGCCGATATTCTAGAAGGTCCCAAACATGTGGTGAAGGGAAGCCCTGTGGCACACAACTGATTCTTTGAGAGGAGAGCGGCTGAGTCGGAATAGGAAACATGGTGTGGAGCAACAGTAAAGTTTGCATTGGGGTGCTTAGATAGAGTGAGCACTGTGTGTGTGGCAAAAAGAAATAGAAGGAAAGGAAACACAAATCAAATGTGTCCAGCATTTACAGACCAGAGGGGTTGAGAGCATTACAGCCCTCAAGAGGAAAGGATTTTCCTTGGAAAAAATTCACAGGCAAGAAACACCCACCATAAAAATAGCAAAGTATATCCAGGCCCACACGAAAACTGCAGACATTTTCCATATTTTTGATGCAGATTTGGGGGAAAATCTGCAGTATTTTGTTGTTGATGTCAAAAGTTGTAAGTCCAATCACTTTTTCTAGTGCAAATTCAACTGTCGAGTTGCTTGTCTGCATCCTCATAAAATATGAATAAACCTACACAAGGTAGCAGAAAAACTGAACTAGACTTTTGGCATTTTGTCTTTTAAAGTACAGTAGATACTTGACAGGAATGTTTCCTCACAATGTTCTTTTGTCCATATATATATAAAGTTGTCTGAAGTTTGGATGATATGATCACAAGAAATAGGCTAATTAGTCATTATGAGCCTCACCTATAAACATATCGGTCTATATCTGCAAAACAGTTAAGTGAATCCAAATTCTTTTGATAGATTTTTGTCAGGAGCATGTCTAAATGATACACACCAAGTTTTGAGCAACTCAAACCATTGGCCTACTGTAGGACAGGTTCAAAAAACCTTTTAGTCGGCCTCTCTTAAATGTGGGATCCCTCAAGGATTTATTATGGGACCCATTTTGTTTTTATTTACATGTTTCCGATTGGGTCTATATTTAGTAAACACGGAATATCGTTTCATTGCCAATGACATGCAAATATATGTAATAGTAAAGAATGAAGGCAACTCCTTTAGGGACTCTTCTTTGATGCTTAAAGGACTTGAAAACATGGTTGGCTGTGAATGTTCTGCACCTAAATTAATGTAAAACTGAGACTATTGTTTTTGCACCCTCCAATGCATCTAGGTCCATTAATGCTGACTTAGGCCCTTTATTTATTTATGGTATAAAAAAATGTAGGTGTAATTTTTGATGATGGCTTGAAATTTGACAAACAGAGTAATGGTGTTGTCAGATCAGATTTTTAACTAAGCAAAGGTCAAGTCATTTTTATCCTTTTGTGATTTTGAAAGGGTGATGCATGCTTCTCGCCTGGACTACTGTAATACTCTGTATGTAGGGATTAGTCTGTCCATGCTGTCACGATTACAGATTGTCCAGAATACCACTGCTAGGCTGTTGACAGGTTGTTGGAAACGGGACCATATTATTCCCATTTTGTCATATTTACATTTGTTACTGACCTGTTATAGAATTGATTATAAATTTTGCTGTTTGTTTTTAAATGTTTAAATGGCCTTGTACCATCTTATCTTTCTGATTTGTTACAACCGTACTCACCATCAAGATCACTCAGGTCCTCTGACCAGAAACTCCTGATTGTTCCTAGGGTGAGACATACAGTAACTGTGGGGGATCATGCTTTTGCAGTGATGCAAGAACTGCCTCTAAATTGGTGTCATTTCCATCTCTTTTAAAGACTCATCTTTTTAACCAGGCTTTTTTGCAGAATGCTGTGCTGTTAGAACCTGTTGTTTTTGTCAGATTTTTTTATGAATGTGTTGTATAACAGATGTGTCTGTATTGTGTGTTTATTTATGTTTTAGAATCTGTACAGCACATTGGTCAACGTAATGTTGCTTTAAATTGTGCTTTAGAAATAAATAGCCTTGCCTTTTCAAAAACTCAACGGCTGAAAAGTTTACTTATGTGTGTCCTCAATGCCTTCTGGTTTATGCTCATAAAATTTTGTTAAGTTTGGACATTGCATTCAGGAGACAATGGTCAGTTTGTAAAAACAAGTGAGATCTTCTTGCCATTAATGTTCCTAGCTGTTGTATTAAAAATTTGGTGAGGATCGGAATAACAGCCTGGATAAAAATAAAAAAAAAACTCTAAATAGCATACAATTTTTATAGCAGGGAGTGAATCTGCCAAGAACATTATTTTTAGATTTTGTTCCTAAAGAAAATAGATTCTAGCCCTCATGGAGTTAAAATAGAATATACAAAGGACCTTATTATAGCGCCACCTAGAGTTCGACAGATATGTGTTTGCTTGCCTTAATATCCATGGTATATTATGTAGATGTACCTGTCTGAATGTTCTTCCAGCACCTGGTAGACGCTGATGCGGAAGGTCTCATTATCAAAGCGTTCTGGAACAAAGTCCTTGTAGATGCGGAACTCTGCAGCAGTCACCGCTTCACCCTCCGGAATCTTGGACAGGTCAAATCGGAATTCTCTGTGATGGCGCCTCACAGGCAAAAACTCCTTATCATGTTCAACTGTATAAAACAAACAGTGAAAGAGATGCATCCGTTTTATATCAGTGCTTCAAAACAGTGTCAAAACGTTCAGTGAAAGGTTAGCTTGACATTTACACCGTTAACTCAAATGTCACCTTCATTTGCACTATTGCCGCCTGCAGGCAAGTCAAGCCGCCCCTTTCTGGATTTTCATGCATAAACACAAAGCACATTTCTAGACAGATGTTTGAACTCTCCAGAGCCACTGATTGAGACATAGTCCTGCAGACAGCTTTATGTGTCTCTTATTCTCAAGCCCTTTTTCAATACTGCCTCCATCATCTGGACTCTGTGAGGCAGAAGGCATCTCTCACATTTTGTGAGCTTGGGACTTGATTCAAACTGGCTGACCAAATTGTGTTTACATTTTATCGTCTTGAAAACTGTCTGAATGTTTTTGCAAAGAGGGCAGATTCTGACATTGAGCTTGGAGTGTTTTGGTAATCAAAGAACTCGAATTAAAGGGATCATTCAACCCAAAATGAAAATTCTGTCATCATTCACTCACCCTCATGTTTTTAGAAACCTGTATCATCTTCCCTCTTCTGTTGAAGACAAAAGAAGATATTTTGATGAATGTTCGTCCTGCTGTTTTACATATACAAGCTTACAGTAAACAGAAGGCCTGTCAAGTCTCATAAAAATCTCCATACAACTTTCAGTTAATGGCTAATTAGTTACTTTTTTCGCCTTCGTAAATGTGTAGTTCCACATTTCAAACACCATGATAATTACTGACAGAATTTTCATTTTTGAGTGTCTGTTCCCTTTAAAACTGAATCATTACTGGTTTACACTTTCTTTACTTTACCAACACTGTACACTTAAAAATAAAAGTTTCAAAAGAGGGCGGTTTGCAGAGATGCCACAGAAGAACCATTTTTGGTTTCCCAAAGAACCTGCCTTTCAGTGAATGTCAAGTTTTTTATTGTAATTATTATTCTACTAGATGCACATAAGGAACTTTACAGCTTGATATGTTGTACAGGCTTAATGTATTAGGTGTGCAATGTGTTCACTGTGTACGTGCACAGTAATATTTCAGATACATGATAAGATGATGTATGAAGAATATGTCTATGTATACAATGTGTTGAGCTCTCACATTTCAGTGATTGATAAGCTCTGTCAGTGACTGAAGATGGGTCTCTGTGTCTCTCTGGCTCTTGTTCTGTCTTTTATCACTGTGTGAGAGTGCTACACACAGAGAGAGAGAGAGAGAGAGAGAGAGAGAGAGAGAGAGACAATAGCAGCCTTGTTGACTCTTCAGTCAGTGCATCAGAGCCAGTGAGAGCAGCTGTCATCCTCATACCTCTACTGAGAGCCGTGAATCATGGTCTGAAGAGACTCCACTGTGTGAAAATGAAGCTGTATGTTTCTCTTTAGACACTTCCAGAGTAGGATCTATTCTTGTGGTTCTCAACTGCCTTTGCTTCAGGATCAAGATTGCGACCCAGCACAGTGCCAAAATGAGTTGGATCAATGACAAACAAGTTCATGATTAAAAGAATATATCTTTTATAGTTCTTAGAAATGTACTCTTTGTATTCATATTATTTTAATATGGTTTTAATTTTAAAAAACATAAAAACATATATCATTTTTAAGAAAGGTTCAAAATTAATTGCGTAAAAATATCGTAGTATATTGAATAAATATGTGTGTGTGAACAGTAATGTTGAGTTTCAAAAAAAAAATTTTAAATTATTAATTAATTTTTATATATAACGTATATATATTATATTATATTTAACATTATATTTATATATAAATGTTTTATTTCTATTATTTTGAACTTTTCAGTGTTATTATTATATTTCTGCACTATATTCCAGCTGCACTTATATTCTTTGTCAATATTGTAAAATTATGTAATATTACAAGACATATATTGATATTTAAACAGTCATGAGGTTCTGCTGGCCAGGGGTCATATTATTTATATCATATATTATATATTTTATATAAAATAAAATATCCAGTTTGTTTTCTGTATTTTTCTGCATGTTGGTCACACAACTTTGTCTTTGAACATGACTTTGTTGGTTGCACCACTTGTGAAGCAATGAAGAAGTTTTAATACAGTGTTGTTTGTTAAAATGTTAAAATAAAAGATTTGACCCATTTATCAAATCTAAACACACTGACATTTATTAACATATAATTTCTAATAAAAATGAATGAAACATCTTTGGCAGAAAAAAAACAAAAACAAATTGAGGTGAGATAGAAAGGTTATCACAAAGCCATTGATATAAAAAACAATACATAAATGTTTTCTCCTTTTCAGCTGACAAGTCTGTTTTGCTATCCTATGCATTCATTTATTGCTGCAGTTTATTTGCATTTCAGATTGTTATTTCCCTGATGTCCCTGACAGAACACCCTCCAGTTGTGTAGCACTATTCCCTGCTCACCTCATTTATCCTCAGTGACTTTCTATCCCTCCATCCCTTTCTCTCATCTCCTCCTCCAGATCCTTTCATCATCTTTTCCACCCATCCTTTGCCCTCTCCGTCCACCACTACCTGTCCTCATCCTCCTTTCATAGCGCCATTAGAACGGCAGCAAACAGCACAAAGGCCCTACTGTGCAGTAAGGTGAAAGAGAGCGAGGCAGAGCGTGCATGGATCCAGTTACCCAGCAGTGACGATTAGCAGGGGGCATTCCGTGTCTCATTGTCCTGCTCTTCTCAGAGGACTGGAATTGTTTACACACCGTTCTAATTCAGAGCTGCCCTTCCATTGAACCCCCTGGATGCCCCCTCACAGGGCAGACGCAACACCAGGGCCACCTGTGCCCGCTTGGCACACAGCGACGCCTCTCACAGAGACGCACAGACCACTACAGCAGCTCTAAGGCTCCAAAACAATGATGGCTCTTTCTTATTATACAATACTTTATGGGTTCAAAGCCAGAAGAAAATAAACACTATAGAGTTATTGCATATCTGACAGCTCCACTAACCTGTATCATTCAACACATGCTGAAATGGATTCCAAGGAATGGGATTTACACATTTCCCAAAGTTCATCAGTTCACACCTACAAAAAGTTTCATAAATCATTCTAAAGGCCCGTTCACACCAAGGGTGATAACTATAATAATAAAGTTAAAAACACTGACCAGTCAAAGTTCAAGCATTTAACCCTTGTGTTGTTGAAACTAACAGTCAAAAATGACTGGCCTTTTAAAATATACTTGTAAATCTCTTATTTGGTAGTAATAGCCTATAGCATAACAAGAAATTTATAACAATTTTTTGTAGGTCAGTTATTTCTGACAGGGAACACCACAAGTGTAATCAGTGTGATAACTTTTACTAGCATTTTCAAGAAAAAAACTTCTTTCCGGGTCAAAATGACTGAACAAAAATTGAGGGTTAAAGTGGCAGATGGCATAACTTTAGCACATGATCTTAATAAATAAAATGTTAACAATTTTAATATTAAAACTTTTTTTTAGCTGAACAACGATACAAACATTGACAACTGACTTTAAAAAGCAAAAAGTGGTATACAGAACATTATCCTCCACTGGCGTGAATGCAAATAAAATCCCTTTTAAATGCTAATTTCTTAAAAAGTACTATATTTTGTGTTTCCAAATACACTTCTTAAGAATGTTCTTATCTTTTTTACTTAAAGTGCCCCTATTATGGGTTATGAAAGGTCCTTTTTTTGGTTTTGGGAGTCCCCAACAAAAGGGTTGACATGCATGCAAGGTCAAAAACACTTTAATTTTCTTATAATATGCATTTAATTTTACCTTATTTGCTCAATGACTCCCAAAAGATTCGCTCAAAAGATTCGCTCCTCCTTTGCGTGATGCTAATCTGCGGTGATTGGTCGGATTGGTACTGTTTGTGATTGTGAGCAGTGCTGATTTGTGTACAGCTTTACCAGGGAAACGGCTGTTTTTAACACTCCAAACAACAAGTGGGCGGGCAATATGCTAATGTTTCATTCTGACGTCAACATGAAACGGTTTAAGATTCGTTTTAAAAACGACTCGTTTCAATGATTCAGAGTCGACTCTTTTTTTGAGAGACAATAACTTTATACACGGTGCACTTTCAGATTTAAAACTGCAAGATGATTTCATTCACTTACAGCTGTGTTACACACTGAAAGGTAATTTTCAAAAATCCATAATAGGGGCACTTTAAGATTGCTCTTGAGACATCTGAATCTGAGCTCTTATATTAAACATGCCATGCCATTATGTTCCTTGACAAGGCAAATTAAAATCATGACACACAGTAATAAACTCTTGTCAAGCCAGTTGCGGCAAAAATCTATGCAACTTTATCATTATAATTACGGCAGTCTGCAGGCAGAGCAAAAATCAATAATCTGGGGTTATTTTCAGCATGATCTGCCATACAATCAAATAACAGCAAAGCCTGTAAATTTATTCTTAAGAACAAAGAAGGACTTAGATTGTCTTGAGAAATTATTTAAGAACTTCTCAAGAATTTCACTCCTTATGAACATTCTTACAAACTTCTAAGAATTTATCTTTCATAAAAAGACTTTTTGTCATAATGCTCTAGTGACATACAGTAGAGTAGACTCATTTGACTAGTCTAAACATTTAAATTAGTTATAGTAGAGATAAGTGAAGTGAGGCCAAGTATGGTGTCCCATACTTGGAATTTGTGCTCTCCATTTAACCCATCCAAGTGCACACATAGCAGTAAACACACACCCGGAGCAGTGAGCAGCCAATGCTGCAGCGCCCGGGGAGTAGTTGGGGGTTCAGTGCCTTGCTCAAAGGTCCAACTCTCTATCCATAAAGCCACGACTGCCCCCGAAGAGAGGAAATGATTGCTTGCTAGATTCAAACTCACTTTGCCCATGTGAGCACCATGGACTAACATGCATTTTGGAACACGTGTTTACTGCTAAGCCACAGATCCAACAGATGCTGGCCAATTTAAGAGGGAGAAATGGGATCAGAAAATGTTGCAAGCTAAATCTGAACTCACTTTGTTCACATAAGGCTATACAGATCTAGTAGGTGCATGCAGATTTAAGCATCCCTTTAACCAACTGAGGAGCAGGAAAATATGATTTATGCATTCAAAAGTAAAAGTATAGTTCATTTACAGATCTTCTTCCCTTTCTTATTGCCTTCTTTATTCCCTTCTGAAGTCAACATTTAACTTTGTATTGTTTTTGTGTATCAAAGCAACACTTTTTTAACAACTCTATCTCTCTCACTCTCTCTCTCACACACACACATCTCTCACTTCCTGTTTTCCTCTCTCGGTCTCTCCCTGAGTCTTTCTGTACTTCTGTCAGGGAAGATCAAACAGTTTGCTCTAAGTGCTTTTCCATTTCTCTGTAGATTTTAATGGATGACGTGCACAAAGCTGTCATTGCTTCACCCTTACACCATTTAAACATACCTCCAGGAATGTGCTTAAACAACAGACACACACACACACACACACTCCTGATAATGTAGACAAGAGCAAAACACCCAAAGAGTGCCGCATGCTGCATGCATGTGTACACCAATACAATCACCCCAACAAGCACTGGAACACACTTAAACCACAATTAAAAATATGCTTTCAAGTGGATTTCACAGATTTAAAAAATAAAAAAAAATTAAATGGTAAAAAATAAGTTTGTTAAGTCTGACTGATCAAATGCTAAATATATTGTTCAAAACTAACACAAAAATTTGTGGAACATGTTTAAAGTTATTATAACTAATGCTCCCTTCTATTATTTCCTGCTTCCCCATTCTGAAGTCATAATTACAAATCTATCACATTCAAGTGCTTTGTTGTCTAAAAGAATAGACCTAAATGCACAGAAGATATTTAATCAATATCCAATGTATTTTAAATGAAATGCACAATAGAATCCTTTTTGTTGACAACCATATAAATGTTACCTGTGCTACTGTATACATTTATCGCATCTGGAATTTTGGTTAAATTTTCGCTGAAAAACACATACTGTATGCATTATGGCTTACAATATACAGTATGGTTCCCCTTTCAGTCGGTCACTCCGAGTGACGTCGGATGACCGACGAATTGGGATCTTGCCAGAGAGACCAATCTACTTCGAGTGTAACTAAACGAGCCAATGGCCATTGGCATACGATCATTGCATCCAGCTGCCATTGATCACAGCGTGAGTATATGAGGCAGCAGGTGCACCGCATTAATTCATCCTTTCGCTTCGGAGCCGAGCGGTGGTGTGACACTACTGCTCTCCCTTCTACGAGAGTGTGCGAACGAGTGCGGGCGATTACGGCACAGCAGCGGTGGTCACATTCCTGCTGACAGAGTGTGCGGTGGCCAGCTCCCCTGTGTGCTTCAGCACTGAAAGAGCATTCTCTGAAAGAGCAAGTTTCTCTAAAAGAGTAACACGGGTGATCGCGTCTTTTTAAAGATGTCTTATCACCCGTGCGTTTCTGGGTGTGGTCG
>JAUZSZ010000143.1:6258575-6268758 GCA_034780575.1 Labeobarbus marequensis
TCTGTTCAAATTCCCTATAAAATCATAAATGATTCCCTTTGAGCTAAATTAAACTATTTCTTTAAATGAAATATATAAATGTATATACCCTACAAAATTTATAAGCAATTTTTTGTAGGTCAGTTATTTCTGACAAGGAACACCACAAGTGTAATCAATGCAATGAACTTAACTAGCATTTTCAAGAAGAAACTTCTCTCCAGGTCAAAATGCCTGGAACACAAATGGAGGGTTTAAAGTAGCAGATGACAACTTCAGCACATGCTTGTAATAAAACATTAACAGCCTTTGGTGTGGATGCTAATACAGCAATTTATATAATTATTTTTATCAGCTGATGAATGATACAAACATTGACAACTGATTTTAAAGCAAAAAAGAGGTAAACTGAACATTGTCATCCATTGGCGTGAATGCAAATAAAATCCCTTTTAACTGCTAATTTCTTTAGGAAAAAAAACTCTGGTCAAGCCAATTACGACAAAAATAGAATGTGACCTTATGATAATCACATAATCTGCAGGCAGAGCAAAATGATGAACTGTGGTGTATTTTCAGCACAATCCGCCATACAATCAGACAACACCAAAGCCTGTCGATTAATGGCGATTAAGATTTTCTTGAGAAATTAAGAACTTCTCAAGAATTTCACTTCTTATAAACATTCTTACAAAGTTCATAGAATTTTTCTTTCATAACTAAGACAACTTTTGTGAATCCAGCCTCAGAATGCTCTAGTGACATACAGTAGAGTGGGCTCATTTGACTTCACCTTTAAGCAACTAAGAACAGGTTAGAAACCACATAGCAATGCACAAAAAACACTCGGAATTCCTTAACATTATGGCATTGAGTATTGCAATCACATTATCTTCCAAAAGTCTAAACATTTAGATATTATAGCAGAGGAAAGAGATGAAGTTATAGTGACAAAAGGCAGAAATAACCAATAACAGGATATGTTGCTAGCTAGATTTGAACTATACATGTGAGCACCACAGCCAAATATAAATATTGGAACATGTGTTTACTGCTAAGCCACAGATCCAACAGATGCTGGCCAATTTAAGAGAAAAATGTTGCAAGCTAAATCTGAACACACTTTGCTCATATGAGGCTACAAAACGGTGCATGCAGGGTTAAGCATCTTTTTAACCAACTAAGGAGCAGGGAAATATGACTTATGCATTCAAAAGTAAAAGTATAGTTAATTTACATGGCTTCTTCCTCTTTTTGCTTTCTTTATTCTCTTCTGAAGTCAACACTTAACTATCTACTTTTTATTTTAATTCTGCATCAAATTGTGCACCAAAGCAACACTTTTTAACAGATCTATCTCTCTCGCTCTCTAACACACATCTCTGACTTCCTGTTTTCCTCTCTCTGTCTCTCCCTGAGTCTTTCTGTACTTCTGTCAGGGAAGATCAAACAGTTTGCTCTAAATGCTTTTCCATTTTTCTGTAGATTTTAATGGATGACGTGCACAAAGCTGTCATTGCTTCACCCTTACACCATTTAAACATACCTCCAGGAATGTGCTTAAACGACACACACACACACACACACACACACACACACTCCTGATAATGTAGACCAGAGCAAAACACCCATAGAGTCATGCTGCAAGCATGTGTACACCAATACAATCACCCCAAACAGCATTGGAACACAATTAAACCACAAATAAATAATTGATTTTTAAGTGTGATTTTGTTGATCAAAAACATAAGTTTGTTAAGTTTAAATGATAAAACGCTAAATATATTGTTCAAAATGAACAAAATGTGTAGTGACATTGTGGTTGTCAATGGCATGGAACATGTTCAAAGTTATTATAATTAATGCTGCCTTCACATGCTATCTATTATTTCCTGCTTCCCATTTCTTAAGTTGTAATTATGAGCCTGTCATGTTCAAGTGGTTTGTTTTCCGAAAGAATAGGGCTCATGTACCAGGTTCATTCTTGCCTATTTCTTGGAGAAATCATATTAGACCCAAATGTACAGAAGATATTTAGTCAACATCCAGTGTATTTTAAATGAAATGTACAGTAGCATTCTTTTCATTGACAACCATATGATTGTTACCTGCCCTATTGCATACATTTATCTGGAACTTTGGTTAAATTAATGCTGCTTTCGTTGTGTAAAATACATACAATATGCATTATGGTATACAATTTACACCATGGTTATTTATATAAATAATATATATGACCAACACAATCTCATAATAGTTCGTAACTATTTTAGGTTTTGCAAAATTGGTGACTAACTTATACAAATTTGTATGATCTCAGTCATTACTTTTTTTTGCATACAACATTTCATATGAAACCGCCACATCATGAAATACTTATGTTTATGTAAAATATACGTAATAATACCTAATAATATAATAATACATCTATGTTTTCTTGTGACATCGGATTGTGACTGTAATGGCAAGAGAAAGCAATATTAAAAACGAATAAACCTTAACAGTCACTACAGCCAACCCGATCTCACAGCAATTCGTACATATTTTATGAGGTAGCTAATTCATACGAATTTGTACGTTTTTTGCTAAATCGTATTTTAATGTAAATTGCATTTTACAAGTTCCCCAAATTGCAATAATTCTTACAAATGAGCTACCCCCTAAACCTACCCGTCACTGGGGTCTGTGAGGTTGTATCAATTCGTACAATTAGCCACCTTGTAAAATACGAACGAACTGGTCGTGAGATAGCATTGCTACAGCAGTATTTCTCTTGGAATTCAGAACCTTGGGTATTAAAATGAGTTTCCCACTCATAAATATGAATTGAAAGGCCTATCATGTCCAATTTCTGACTAGCAAACTAGTATTTACATGTGAAGGCAGCATAACTACTAAGACACCTGTGTGAACTTGTGGAGAACTGACTTCATACATCCTCTAAAAACCACCCTGACATCAGCTGGAGAATATGACATTAATTCTGAGAATCATTTGCAGATGCCACACTTTGTCATCTAATTCTATTCATTTTTAGTGTGGCCAAATACTTTTTGGATCCACTGTGTTTATGGATTTCTAAAGATCCCATGAGAACTGGAATGTAGGTGACGGCAATTTGGCTGCGTCTTACAAATTACACAGTGTTCTGAATGCTTTCGACCGAACCAGAAACAAATGATTCAAACGGCCACCTGTTCATCAATGGCATCAGCAGAGCAAGACCAGAGGAGTGTCATAGTTGAGCTATTTAATAAGAGTCTCTTCGCATTTTTCCCCCAGTTCATTTGGCGTCATTGTCTGCGCACATGTGAGGCTTAACAGTAAATGAGATCACACACACACACACACACACACACACACACACACACACACACACACACACACATCCACTCAAAACAACACATGGCTACAAACACAATGCACATGGCTACAGATACATCATGGCAAATCTACTCTAAGAAACATCTGCAAATGTATGCACACACACACACACGCACAGAGAGAGAGAGAGAGAGAGAGAGTGAATGATTGCAGCAGTTGTTCTGTTCCACCCTGTAACCAATAAATAAGATCTCCAGGCTTAGAGCAGCCAGAAGTGATGACACAAGTAAGCGTGCATCGCCCAACCATAAAGCCCTCAAAAGCCGAAATCCAAGCTGTACCCCAAATCCGTGTCCCAGCGCAGGTGCACTCCCACTGCGGACAAACACACCCTCCCTGAGCTCGGGCTGCGGCAGGCTCTTAATCTCTCTGTCAAGGCTTCCACATTAAAGAGGACTTTATGGACTGTGTGGAGCAGATGTGAAGCAGCCTCCTTCAGTCTTCAGTTCTTTCACAGAAGTCCTGTGATGCTGTTTTGTATCATTTTTAAAGACTGAAATGTTGACTAAGGGTGTGTGCGCACTTTACAGATTCTCTTAGTTCCTTTGGTTTGAACCAAAAGAGAAAATTATACATTTAGTCCAGCTTTGCTTAGCGTTCACACTGTCATTTTTAACACCAAACCTAAAGATACAAAACTTAATGGATTTGGTCTTGGCTTAAAGATACGGTCACAACCTTAACAGACAGCTTTTAAGACATGTATATTTTTGTGACAGAACATCCAAAAAAAATGCTATGTGCTGGACTAAAGATGATTGTGTTCAAATGGTGGTATTTTTAGCAGCTGATAACTCACGAAGAGCTTATAAAATGCGTAAAGGAGCAGTGGCAGGATTTGATCTGTTGCTCACAGAGATCTGCTGCAAAGAGACAGTGATTCAGATGCCTATACTAACTGTAATGGGCAACATAGTCCTATAATCAAAAGAACCATGCTTTAGCATTCTGTCCTTTAGGGTTGCATCTTGTGATATCACATCTTATTTTTGGTTTGTTTAAATGTCTTTGGTCCGAGTTGCATTCATATCAGTCAAACTGCACCAGAGTTCATTTGGAAGTGGACTGAGACCCAGTGTTGAGGGGAAAACAATACCAGTAACACGAGTTATGTAATCAGATTACGTTTTTTCAAGTAATTAGTACTTTTAAATTTACAATGACATTAAGTAATGCAAGTTACTTTGTTTTTCCATTTATTCATTGACACCTTTCCTGTCCCAGTGTTGAGAGAAATTGGGAGTGAGTTGCAGAGGCACTTCCTTCTGCCTGAGGCTTATTAATTTTACTTCTGGTGTGAAAGGGCCTTTACAGTTGCCAAAAATATATAACTTTTGAGGTTTTTGTAATGAATAAATAAATAAGCTAGCCCAGCCCAGGTGGCTAAAGTAACATAAAAGTAATGCAATGCATTCCTTTCCATAAAGAGTAACTAAGTAACACAATTAGTTACTTTTTAATGGAGTAATGCAATATTGTAATGCATTACTTTTAAAAGTGACTTTCTCCAACACTGTCAAGACCCCAGAAAAGGTAGGTCTTGTTCCACTTGTTTGATGTGCATCAAAGTTCATATGGCTGCATTCACACTTATTCAAATGAACTGGACTAACAGAGCATTGAGTTCATTTTAATCTAACCAATCCTGCCAAATGTTAACATGCCCTATAATATAATGCTAAATACGTTCAGAATCTAATCAGAATGAACTCCAACTTTTACGTGAGCGTCAACTGAGAATGCTGTTACAACATCTGCCAGTAGTGGCTAATAGGGCTATGCTAAAATCCTAAAGTGTACTTCAGTTTTGATGCAAATGCATAATCTTTCAAAGTATATTCCATTCAACATGTGAGAACACAAGCGGTCCACATATGTGTACTCTGGAATTACTTCACATGCACTGTATGTATACTTTACTGTACACATAAAAAAACAAAGTATAATTTGGGCATAACCAGTCAAATGTTGATCCATTCATTGTAATTTACCTTTTGATAAGCTCCGCCCCCTTTGGTTACAGGTGCTAATTTAGAGCTACAGAATATCTCATAAGAGTGAACTGGAGATTACCTTGAGTTTTCCAGAAAGTTTGCACTTGCATGCTGTTTCATACGGTGGCTGAGAGAGCTCAACGCACTGCAAATGAAAAAGCATGCAAATAGAAAAAAACACCTGCAAATTAAGAAAAAAGCTTCTTCAATTTGACAACACGCTGCAACACAAACAAATAAAGAAGCTCGCTGCAAAAACAGAAACGTGCTGCAAATAGGCACAGACCACCTAGGAAAATGTTTAAGAGAACCACAAAGTGACAAGCATGGCTGGGACACATTTATCAATGTTAGCTCTGAAAGGTAAGATTTTTGTTTATTTTAACATCCTGCTCATACCATTTCTTGTATTTATGTATTTATTTATTTTTTTGGATATTATTACCTAAATAAGCTAATGAAATACACAATTGCTGAAAGGTTATGTAAGCTGGCTAACATAATTTTACAACTTTCCTTACAAAAATTAACCATTGCCTATGGATTTACTATAAAATTAATTAATTAATAAAAATATTTACATATAAAAAATAACAATGAATTTAATTTACTACACTAACCATAGTTTAACCATAGTATTTGTACAACTATGGTTATACTAATGGTAATCAATACGCCAAAAAACATGGTTAATTTTCGTTTTGTTGGGGTAATTTTGTTGTGGTCTGTGCTACTTGGGTGTTTCCTTTTTTGTGTTGTGAGCATTTGCAGTGTGTTTCTTTATTTGTTTGTGTTGTGAGCATTTGCAGCACGTGTTGTCATGTGTTGTCAATTTGCTGGTGCTTTTTATATTTGCATGTGTTTTCCGAAGTTACAGCGCGTTGAGCTCTCTCAGCCACCATATAGTTTCAAACCACCGAAGCAAACTCAAAAGTACCTTCGTTCTGGCCAGAGATGTTCAAAATGACGTTGCGCATTCAGTTTCAGTTAAAGTATATCAGAGGCCTTAAGTGTCTTTTCCATCTAGCAAGCATATTTCTTCTGCCCAAGGTAAACTGAATGCTTTTTTTTTTTTTGTGAACAGGGCAAACTCCTCAAATTCCTCTAGAAAAAGTAAAAAGTCTGGATGAGAAACTGGTTTAAAACCTCATGTTGTTTCTGGATGAAGACCAGAACAAATCCCTTTGAATAATCTCCTCACCTTTCCGTGATGGAAGCAGCTTCTAAAACATCACCTCTTCATGTTTATCATCCCTCCATTTCCATCTCTTTCTCTATCTCTCTTCCTCTACACATATATGGCAGTCATTAGCAGCAGGGCTGGGCGCAGTTAAACCCAAGCGGGCACATTTATGACTTCCTCTGGGAGGAAACAAGTGGCTAACGGCATGTTCGCCCTACCTGTGTTAAATAAACATTACTGAGAAAGAGAGAAAGAGAGAGAGACAGCATTAATATGAGCAGCTAGGGAAACTCAATCCACAGGCATCTGAACAGATGCCTATTTCCACTGCTTTTCCTTTTCATCCCAATATACGCAAACACACAAACAATCCCATTAGCACTCATGGCCTGCATCACTCCTGCTTCTGCAGGCGCACGCACGTGCAAAGCATACACAGTGTTTGCATGCGAGGTAATAATGCCTGCTGAACCTGTCGCCCACCTGGACCTCTGCAGATTGAGCACATGTGCTCCTTACCTATAACATTTATACGTTTCATACCTAAAGAGCACTGTAAAAGTCCTGCATAGTTCTGTAAAAGTAATAGTTGTGGATATGGTTTCATAATTCTGTCATCGTAAATGTCAGCGATAGTCACAAATGAAAAAGATGTTATTTATTGATTTGTCTATATTCCTTGGACTAGAATGAGTAGACTACTGTTATGACTGTTTATTTTACAACTGCATCTTTAGCTCCTCTGTGCCTGCACAAACTTCAGTGTTAAGATGCAATACTGGATTAAAGCCAGACTGAATTATGCCTGCTCTGACCCACTTTAGCCCCTAGTATACAGTATACAGCTGTGTAAATGCATTCATGCCACCTCTGAAGTCAACTCTCCTCAAGTTCACACAGAACATGTTAAATTATCGTTTGACAACCACAAAGTGTTTTAACACCTTATTTTGGGGAAAACAAATAAACAGTATATTTATAATTTATTTATATCTTTATATTTTTATCTTTATTTAATTTACTGTGTTAATATGAAGGAATTTTCCATACTGATTTTTCACAGATGTTTTAACAGATAACCTCCACATAAAATTACCAGTATCTTTTCTTCTTTTCTACATTTTTATTATTAATTATATTACTATATTATATCACATAATACAATTATAATATAATACAATATAATATGTTATATCGGTACAAACAGCATATCTGTGAGTGTTAAACTGATTTTATACAACAGTTCAACATACAATAAGTTAATATGATACAACACTGTCAGTTTCATCAACTTTTTTCTTTGCAGAAGAACAGATTGAAACAAAGGCAAAGAAGAATCAAATAATCCACCTCAGAGTAAACAGTACTGGTGCTTCGTTCCAGAATGAATCAATATGTTGGCATGAATTTTTGAGTAAATGATTCAATGACTCATTCATTATATATTCTATTGTCACCACTACTGGTGTATCGATGTATATAACCTGCAGAAATAATTACTAAAATCCCCACAACTAATGCACAAATGAACAGCACGTCTGGAACCAGCTCAGCCAATCAAATTTGAGGACTGGAACTAACTATATAGAAGGAAAAAAACAGGATGTGATCATAGTATATCCAAATTCATAGTTTTCACACAACAGTAGACCAAATGTACCTGGATGAGTACTAATGCAATGACTTTCATTCTTTTTCAGTGTACTTAAGAGAAAATCTGTAAGTAACAGAAAACATTTTCTTTTTGTTTTATGCTACAAATTTAATTTTCCTGTAATGTGCTGCATTTAATTACTATATAAATCAAGCTTTCCTTCCTCCAGTGAACCACATGAATACAGCCAGACCAAACCCCACTGATTCACCACTCTCTCTCTCTCTCTCTCTCTCTCTCTCTCTCTCTCTCTCTCTCTCTCTGTGTGTGTGTGTGTGTGTGTGTGGTGCGCGCAAAGCCATTATGAGATGAATGTGACCTCTAATTGGAAACACACCGTCAAACGTAGACAAATGAAAACGCATTACTTATCCCTCGTGTCTTTCTAATTCTCTTTGTCTCTTTCTCATACACAGGCTTACATTCCCTTCGTTGTTATTATTAAATTACTGTCGCTACATTGTTTGTGTTTTATAAAGTATGAGGTACATTTCCTGTCTGTGTTTTTTCTGCCGTAATAAGCTGTTCTAAAGGGCACATGCTCAAATCGCTCAATTTGGCAGGCACTCTGGGTCTCTCACATATGTTGGCCACAGGAAAGGAGCACTGGAGCTGTTGAGCATCTCACCAAGCACTTCCTCCACACATACGCACACCCTGTTTAGTTGTGGGATTACGAGCGGACCTCTCACATTTAAATTGAGAGCAGCTGCTCTTGATACACACACAGAATAACCGCAGAGATGATGTCACTCTTCATCACTTACAACCTACACCAAACAGCTCACCAACATCCTCCTGATCACCCGACAACACCCCGTTTTTCAAATCCAGTTTGTAACAAGGCATTCTGGGGCAGTCACATCTGTGCTGTGTCCTTATATCGTTCAGCTATTTTATAACATTTTCTTTCTCTTTCAAACATTTTCTTTTGCTGTATACTACAATTTTTACCCATAATGCATGCTGAATAACAAGAATAGTTTACCCAGAAATGAAAATTTGCTGAAGGATTAATCACCCTCAGGCCATCCAAGATGTAGATGAGTTTGTTTCTTCATCAGAACAGATCTGGAGAAATGTAGAATTACATCACATGCTCACCAATGGATCTTCTGCAGTGAATGGGTGCCGTCAGAATGAGAGTCCAAACAGCTGATAAAAACACCACAATAATCCACAAGTAATACACACCACTCCAGTCCATCAAGTCCATTGTCTTGTGAAGTCAAAAGCTGCGTGTTTGTAAGAAACAAATCCATCAAGACGTTTTTAATGTCCATAATTCATAATATTGCTTTCTCCAGTGAAGATGTTGTACGGTCTGAATCAGGAGAGAAATCTGCATAGATCAGGCGATGTTTACACGCGAAAACAGTCCAAACAAATCCTTGGGTGGATTTTGATGTGAGAGACTACAGGAGATGGACTATTTCACTGGAGAAAGCGTTAAGGCCCCAACATACTTCAAAACGAAATCGAAGAACGAACTGATATGACATAATTTCCAACAAAATCAGGCCGAAACGAAGTTCGTTTTGAGTTCGTTTTGGCAGTTTGATACAGCCCACCAAAGCGAACTTTCTGGGGAGTTCTTTTTGGCTTCGAAACACCTTTGCGCTACCATTGGTCTGTGGCGATTGCGCAATTGGTGGGTGGGTTCGGGAACTCCGCCTTCTTTGACGCGCAATTTTTTTTTTCCCGGTTTGTTTCTCATTCAACATAGGTCAGGCAGGAGAACAACAACATCTCCAACGTAAATACACTGTCGAATAACTGAACTGCCACAAATATATCTGCACCTGTACAATCGCTCGCAGGGAGACTTTAAAGATTCTGAGAAAGCATTTCATTCCTATAAAGAAATTGCAACGAAGCTTGGTGTCGACGACCCAGAGTTATGCAAAAAGCAACGTAGAGAAACATCAGATGCAAGTTTTCCAAAGCCATGAAAAGAATGAAACGAAAGAGTAAAGATATAAGGTAGCA
>JAUZSZ010000143.1:6289446-6300310 GCA_034780575.1 Labeobarbus marequensis
GGCAGTGTTGTGCTTGCGTGCAGATGATGACGCTTTAATGAGGAAACTAACAGGCCTGCTGATAAGACAAGTCAGGTACTTAACATAAGGCAGGCAAAGTTAGGCGGTGTCAAAGATTACACTTTAGGTGGAGGTAAAGGTGGATGACTAAAAGCTGCTTGAATGGTGACCTGGGAGCGTTCAGACAAGACGTGTTGCCAAATACCAAAGATATTACAGTTAGTGTTTTTATAATAAAACAGTGAACCGTAGCTACCACGGTGCTGAAGAAAAGGCATTAATCAAACTGACGTATATATTATGTGTCATGGTTTTACAGTAGCAACAATAAATGTTATTGGCAGAAACTATGGCTTCCATAGTTAAGGGTCATTTCATTGTCGCTTTTGAATGCAAGAATATACGTGAGCGGCCCCATAGGCTTTCTCACTGCAGTTAAGCAAACGAGTCATGAGACGTACTTTGCACTTAGCAAAACACTTGTGCCTCTGTCAGCTGATATCATTACTGCAGAGAAAAAAAAAACTGAAGATAAAGAGACCGTTGAGCTCCCAGACAGCCAACTCTGAACACCTGAACATTAGTGGAGGACACAGCTGGCGCTGAGACAGCAGACGCTTAGGAATGCGACAGCGCTTTATTATCACTGCCCAAAACACACAATGCAAATATAGGTTTGCGTTCACCAGCATTAGGAGCTTGGAAATCATGCCAAGGTTAAGACTTTGTGCAGATAAGTGGCCTAATAAAATCAAACAAACAATGAAGGAGAGAACTATGCATGCTATTTGGCCCAGGAACAAATAAAACATCTAAGACTCTCGGGGGAAAAAATCCCCAGTCTTAGGCCAGTTATTATTCACTCAGCCCTGTTATTATCTGATTTCTGTGGCGGGTCTTTCCTGGCAGTGCCTAAACATGGAAGAGGCAGAGGATCAATCTGATTTGTGACTTTTATTTGAACTTACTATCAGATAGAACAGAAATGCAATCCCCATCATAATGTTTCACATTCAAGTGCTGCAGTTTCATTAGCCACTCTTTGTCTTCCAAAATAAACCACATTGATTTCACTTTTGGAACCAGACTTTGTGACACTGTCTAGAACATCTAAACAAACACTAAAAAGCAGAGTTATGCATGTTATGCAGCTTAAAATTGTTTCTTGTAAAACTATCAATCAAATTTTACCCAAAATATGTTGTTTTTCTAAGTTTTAACCCACATAATTTTCTCAATGATAGGGTACAATGGCAATAAAACCCCAAGGATGTGGTTTTCCTTCATAACCGTTGCATGGTCTTATTGATTTTATCAAGCGGTTACTTACATATTGTTACTAGAATGTTCGCTTTTTGCTTTTATTAAGCAAATTCATGAAGGGGCCTCAACAAAGTAGAATAAAACACTGTGATTGGTGAACAGGTGTTTCGCCTCACAGCTGTTTCAATATATTGTGGAAAATAACACAGCTGGATGGTCAAGTTGCCCAATCAGAGGCACAGACCTCAACTTTCCGTTTTATAAACAAAGATTTTTGACTGATGCGTTGACCAATCAGAATCAAGTCCTATTCCAGAGCGCCTAATAAAGTTCATGAAATAGACATTTTGGTCAAAATTGTGTCCAAATGTTCTTTAGTGCTTCTTTTACCTATAACGCCATTAATTTTTAATGACTATTTCATAGTACACATTACGACCAAATAAGAGCGTTTATGCACTGTATGGATTTTGGTTTCAATTTGGTTTGATTTAAGCATCATAGGCTGGCAGGTTAAATTATGGCATTTGACATCCCAGAGCTGTCAGTGCATCTTACCTAGATTAACAAAACTCATGACCATGTCCGCGTCGTTCAGAAAGTTGTTGTCCTGAAGGGTCGCGATTGGCGGTCCCTGAGTGGTGAAAACGGGCTTGTACGGGTACGAGAAGCCCTCCTCGTCTCCCTCAGTGGACATGGCATTGTACAGATCCAGCATGAACATCGGCGCGGCGTTGTGCTTGCCGTGGAGGTGCGGCCGCGGCCGGTGCGGTAACCCGAGGATTGACAGGATCTCCCGCTGCATCTCCCGGCGCTCCTGGCTCTTCAAGCGCCGGTGGATGAAACTAGAGTGGACCTCGTTGTCCAAAGTAAAGTTTGTAAAGACCGTGTCCGCCAGGACGCAATATCCCCAAACGAGCGACAGAACAAGAGCGCTTAAATCCAGCAAAGAGACCATGATTAACTTTCGCGCAGAGTTTAAATGAGCCAATCCAAATAGGTGACGACTGAAACGTTAACGCTGGTTTAATTAGTTATTTTGCTCCCACATTTCGCCCGCTCGAGAACGCTCTCGGATTCATTAACGCACTTGTAACCTGTTGCGTTTGTTTTAAACCAACCCTGGAGACGCTCAACCTGTAGACGCACAGAGCTCCGAGTAGCCTACAGATGGCAAACTGGAGGAGGAGCGAAGCGGAGCCCCATAAACTCCGCTAACAAAGCGGAGAGTGGGAGGTATGGGAACGCGACTGATAACGGCAGGGTTATCTTCGCAGATGCTTGTCTCTGAACTGTAATGATGGGTGGAGGCTGCTTTACGCGCTCCATGGATGCGCGTTTTCAGAAATGCACCTGCGGCGACAAGAAGTTGCCCCGACGTGCGTCTTGCTGTGTAAAGATATTGCAACATGTCAAGGAGAGTGAATTATACTGCTGTTATTACCTGTAGTGCTGGAGCTCGTACCTGAGGGTAGAGATTGCAATTAGAACATCTCATAAGCAAGTAGAAAACGTTAGTTTCACGCTGGCTGTAGGCTAAATTATGGGAGGTTTGTCTGACCCCATGTTTCAAACGTGTATATGTAACCTAAACGTCTAAATAGAATAAATCAATAAGCAGATAAATAAAAAATAAAGTGGTGTTGGGTTTCACTTTATTTTGATGGTCCCTTTAGTAACCTTGCATCTATATACTAACTCTCTCATTAGAGTGTTAGTACAGTATAAGTAGACTGGTAGGGTTAGGGTTAGAATAAGTTGACATGTACTTAGATCTGTTGGGAGACAGTTTGTTGACACATAATTGCTTATTGTCAACAGAATGTTCAAAAGGGAACATCAAAATAAAGTGTTACCTGGTATTGTTCAGTGCTTTGAGCAAACACTATTGCAGAAGAACATTATAGAAATATAGGCCTACTGTTAGCTTTTTATTAATCACTTTCTTGTAGTCTCAAAAACTCTTTGCCTATAGTTTAAACCAAGCATATCGCTTCATTTCTCAAGGAAAGCAAGAACTGATAAAACAGTGTTGAATACATGAAGTCTCTCTGGATTAAAACATGGCATATGCGTAACATTTTAAAGACAATCTTCAACAGAAATTCCTCTAAAAATTCCACTACGCTGAAAGCTACTGAATAATTTTCACTCTCGTTACACAGCTGCATGTATACACATGCCTTTACAGCTTGATCCGGATGGGAACACCTTATTCATATACTGTAAAACAAACTGGACTGGTGAAGATTTTTGATTTGAATGGTTCATTGATGACGCTACAGCAAAACTGATTCTTCTGTTAAGATTGTTGTGGCAAAATTTTTGCTCCATTTACTTTTGCCTCTTTGTGACTTTAAAGGCGGCATGAAATGATAATTTGTCCTGTCATAATGTCATAACTGGACCTTCCAGTGAAAATGACAGACTTAATTCTCTATGGAGATGAATACCGCACATCTCCATTCATTTAGGCTATTTAAACTCTGCCCCTGCAAGTTCTCGCTTATCTGCTGCTGCTTTTGAGTGTAATACTTTTGAGTGTAATAAAAAAGTGTTGCCAAATGCCTTCAATAAGAGAACAAAGAAAATATTACAAATGACAGCATGCCTGCCTTATTTTTTATTTACCAAATATATTTAAATATCACCAAAATAGCTCCTTGTCCCAAAACATTAATAAAAGTCTCAGCAACAATGAGAAGGTCACTACAAAATACCCAAATTGGCAAAAGCAATGCCCACATATCAAAATCCAACAACCTAGAACCAAGTCCCAACCTAAATTTTTTTCTTTTTCGATAATCGGTTACACGTGGATGTACATCACAATACGAAATTAAATATCTGTCGCTACACTGAAAAAATATGATTTACTTAAAAATAGGTTTACATACAGAAATTGCCAGTAAACAATTGCAAAGGAATTGTCAAGTAACATCTTGAATTAAATGCAAAATTTTAAAGTAGAAATACTGAAACAGTATTTTTTTTACAACAAAATCTTTTTTTACAGTATATTTCTGTTTCATTGCAACTTTAAGCTATTTCACCACTCTTCATGTTGCGCTTAAACAGGAAATAACCTGGTTTTAAATTGGTTCAAATCTTCAACAAATGAACTCATAAAATGAATCATGAAGATGTGTTGATCGCATGATCATAACATAACATGTAAACTTCACCGATAGCCTTTTTCTCAAGGGAAATATAAGACGCAGAAGCTTAAGCAAAAGTCTCCTTTTATTCTCATGACTGAGAAAGGTACAGAGAACTCCTTTGTGATTTATAGAAATGCTCATAATGACGAAACAGCCAGATATATAGGGACTCAGATGGCGGACAGCTGTTGTGTAAGGCCAATCCCACCTGCCCCTTACGGCTCAGCACCTTTTAAACACTCAGTTTAATGCGCAGCTTCTGATGCTCACCTGAGCTGTTTATTCTGTCACCCCAACACATTAACCTCCAGACACTCGGTACAGTTAAGAGCCACGTGTAAAAGGACCCAGTCGCAAAGATACTGCAACAGCTTTGCCTTGAGCACAGGTGTCAGGTACACTCATTAAAGTGGCTTCAGCACCAGTGGAACAGGGCAGTCCCAGATGTTAACAGCAGCTGCTTTGATTTTGGGAAGATGGATGGAGAGGAAGTCACTCTTTGCTTTACACCCCTTATTGTGTGCATTTCTCATTTAAGAATACTTTCAGTCCTTTGATTTGCAATGAAAATAAATGCGCTTAATCTGCACCAAATATCCGTTTATGCCTCGATCAGTGTTAAATGCCTATTAGTAGCAGCCTGAACCATGTAAACAGCTCTTTCCACTTCGAATCAGTGAATGGCCGCAGGTGTTTACATTGAGGCAGCGTCTGATTGAGGGCTTAAAAGCGAAAGACATGGTTTCAGTTAAAACTGTCCTCCGTCCCTGTAAGTGGGAGCCAGGGACCCCTGGTCTGTCTCTTGGCCCAACAGAGAGCTGTCATTCTGGGGAAAGACAATAGGAACAGACCCCCCTTTGTTCCAGCTCCGGTGGCCCTTGTGACCGGCACAGTAAACAGCGGGCACAGGCTGATTTGCCGGCCTAGATAGCCACACTGAGGAGCTTTTGACCGGGGGAAGTTAAGCAGAACAGCACCCTGAGATCTCCCAATGACTCTCTTTTTCAAGCACAATCTCTCTCTCTCAGCTGCACTCACCTTCTTGAAAACAAACTTTTATTAGCATGGAATGTACACAAAAGCCAGGCATTTACGCAAAGGAGAGGAGGAAAAAAGAATAACAATGCATGGGTGTTTATGCGTATGTTAAAAAGGCACCGTCACTCATGTACTGAATAATAGGGATATACAGGGGTTGGACAAAATAATGTGAATACCTGTAGTGGTTAGTATACAGTGGAAAAACTAACATTGTGATTATCTTTTACGATTTTTGTATATCAGTGTAGTATACTTGTGTACAGCAGTGCCATGAGTGAAATGACTTGTTAGACTTCCAAAAATCATGGAAGTCCATTTACCGTTAACGTCTTTAACCTTAACGGTCCAATTTTTTGGTGTTTTAAGAACAACAGTTTTGACTGCATACACAAAGCTTAGCAAGACGGTATTGGTAAAGGAGAATAGAGGGCGAAAAGAGAAAATTAATAATATAGGGATCACTGAACACTAAAGGATTGTGTCCAAACTTCACAGAACTACTGTTGCAGAGAGACAGCCAACCTCAATATTTACCTTGAAGACCTTGTTTCCTCAAAAACCACCAAGCCAACATCCATGACAGAGCAAAATGAACTTTAACATCTGCCAAGGCCAGATAAATCACCTGACAGTCACCTGACTTGAATATTATCAAATAGCTCTGGGCAGATGAGTGAGAAAGAGATTCCCTCCTCCAACAACTGAAAAGCACCTGGCTTTGAAATGCGTTCAAAATTTGACTTAAAAAAATGATTCAAAATTTGTATGAAGCTATTCTAAGGTTGGAAGCTGTATTAAAGGCAAATAGTGGTAAAATACCATTATAAAGAAATACTGCCTATTCAGCTAAATTTCAAGTGGATTGTAACCCAACCCAAAAGTTGATGTTTCATAAACTAAACAAAGTGAATGCGACAGTAACCCACACAACACTAGTGTATGAATCAGAAGTCTTCTGAAGCAAAATATTTTAATTCACTTCCGGCCAACTGTGAAGCGCACATCCATGAAGCATGCACGAGAAGTGATGTTCCCACTTGTTTCCACGTTACTTCACACAACACTCTACTGAAAGTACATATGAAAGTTGGCTGAAAGCAACGGATTATAGTTTAAATTGGTGTGGTTTACAAAGTGTTATTTGTGGGGTTACTATCCACTTGCATTATATAGACCGACAGAGATGGATTTGTCTTCCAAAAATCTTCATTTGTGTTCACCTGAAGAAAGAAAGTCATGTATAACTTGGGCAGCATGAGTGTAAACGATGAGAGAATTTTCATTTTGGGCTTTACCCTAAACTATTACCGGCAATTTGGTCATAATTTACTTGTTCTGACCCTGTACAGTTTTCTTTGTTCTGTAAAACACCAAAGAAAATGGTTTGGCCAAACTTCAGAGCAGCTCTTTTCAATGCGGTGAAAGTTGTATTGAGGGTTATTTTTATGTTTTACTGCCAAGGTCCAAAAGGGACAAAAACATGGTTTCACACCAACTTTATTTCATTAAAATGGTATTGGTTGTTGCATGCTACTTGACGAAATGTACGTTCTGACTTGAAAAGCATGTTCTGTTCTTAATGCATAGCTATCAAATGGCTTCAGGAATATAAGTTGTTACCATCATCCACATTTGTTGTATTGAAAACTTAGCCAGCTGGAAATACATAGGAGGTAAATAAATGGCAATAAAATGACAAAATTATATGACAAAATTTTCATATATCAGACATTCTGTATATAGCTGGGGAATGGATCCAGCTTTTCTAAATGAACATGTGAATGAGACTTGTTAGAGGAGAAAACAAAAGTGATTACTTCTAGTTACAAAACGTATTCCTGACAATGCTTGGTAACTTAGCCACCCTGATCACATGAAAGGAAAATAATGAAGCTTTCCTGATTGTTTACACACTATGGAGGACATTGCATCATGTCTTAAAAGCAAGATAAAAAGGTCACAGTTATTCTCAGTCTAAACAAGCTCAAACCACACTGCAAACTGTTGAGTGATAGAAATTTGAGTAAATCAAGTGAAGAAAGAAGGACACTTTTTCACAGTCACCGTGAAAGACTACAACATGAGCCACAGCAAAAGATGTTTAATATTATTAATAAATATAATATAAATTAAAAGATATTTTATATTAAGTTGTGGGATTGTAGCATTTGCAGTCAAATATACAATGACATTCAAAAGTTCGGTAATTCGGGGTCGGTAAGATTTTTTTGAAAGATGTCTCACCAAGCTCACAAAGACAGCATTTATTTGATTGAAATTACAGTAAAAATAGTGATATTGTGTTTTTTTTTTTTTTTGCAATTTAAAATAACTGTTTTCTATTTTAATATATTTTAAAATGTAAATTATTTTTGTGATGCAAAGCTGAATTTTCAGCATCATTACTCCAGTCTTCAGTGTCACATGATCCTTCAGAAATCAAATATGCTGATTTGCTGCACAAGAAAATTATTGTCAATGTTGAAAACAGTTGTGCTTAAAAGATTAAAAGAACAGCATTTATATTGAATAGAAATATTTTGTAACATCATAAATGTCTTTACTGTCACTTACTTTATCCTTGCTGAATAAAGTCTTTCAAAATCCATCCCTCTGTCTCTTGAATCTGTCTGCCTAAGTTATAATCATTTTAGCTCCTGCAGGTTGGAGCATGACGCTGAAATCAAAAGATGTGCTAATTCCAGTCTGAAAAAAACTGAAACGTATGCTTGCGTTCACACTCTCCCACACCACCTCAAAGGTCTTCTGAAGCTTCTCTTCTTTTTTTTCTTTTCACTCGCTCTGTTTGACTCTGGCACCAAGAGTTGGAGACATGGGTCAGAGTAATATTTATTTCGCATGTTGTCTGGTTCAAGGCGGGGGGTGGCCTTTTGAAGGCAGCGGGATGGGAAACAGTGGGGCGGCCCTGTGAAAGATACAGTAAAACTCTTTCAGGGTAAACTGACCCTCAAATGAAGCAGTGAAGATTTGGGGAGGGTCGAGTGGGGCAAAGCACGTTCCTCCACCCATTATGTCCTGTCTAGATTTTCAGGACACCCTGAAGGTGAGCACCCAGCATCACGGCAGACTGTTAAAACACTGGCATCCAGGTGGGACTGAGCGATAGCAAAGCTGACACTGCGAGAGGCCGCACGAACATATGAGACACAGCTGTGAAAAAGGGGAAGGAAGAAAAAAGAAAACGGGCTTCAGATCTCTGTCCTTTGGGTTTCTCACATGCAACGACTGGAGCACTGCATTTCTGCCGTGTGTTTTACATATTTGTGCAAGATGGCCACTCAGGCAGCTGTTTGAAAGCTTGGAGGGATTCTTGTTTCCGCTCATGTGTTTATATGTTACTGCATTAGGTCTCTGATCTTTAGTTTGCCATACTTTTATGCTTTGACAGTTTCTACAAAACGATTTGGACTTTGTATACTCGTCCTTGAGTCTGAACCCTGCACTTTTAGCTCTTTCTGGCCTACTTTGTTTTGCAGTTCTTTAAACATTGCTTCTTATATGACAAATAGCTTACATTATGTTGTACCATTCCTCATTTTTACATTGCTTTTTAAGAAATGTAAGAGAAATGAATCAATCAGCCAGTTATTCCCCAAACACTAAACTAAAACTATGAGTGTGTTCACACTTGTAGATTTGTTCTCTTGGGTTTTTTTGGTCTCGACCAAAAAAGAAATGATACATTTATATATTATGCATATACATTTGAAAGAGCCCATTTTAATAGAACTAAACCGGCCAAATGTAAAAATGCCCTAATTGCATACTAGCCTCAGGGCCCATTGAGAGACTTATAACAAAAGTTGCAAACAGCTCAAAAAGGTGAAAACTTCTTGAAGACGATGATCAGGGTAAATTGTACTTATTTTGTGTTCTGGGTGACTCATGCACAAATATCCCAAAACATAAAAACAGTCATGGATCATCAAGGCAACAACACATTAAGAATCAAGCATATGTCAGCTTTCGCCGGGAGTCATATATAATCACATTGGCTGAGAGGAGTGTGATATTCTAGTGTTAACAGCACTCCAACTGTTTCAGCATTTGTATCACTCTGTTTGTGGTATTTCTCACAGCGAGTGTCATGGCAGATGCCCAAATCCACTAAAATAGTATATAACAATACAATATTAAAAAATTCAGTTTTTGTGTCACGTAGTTTTAAGAGTTTTTAGGAGAGAATGTACTTGTTTAGACTTCAAATATGCGGTTTGTTAATACAGATAATGTCTATTTGAAAATTTGAATCCGTGCTGGAAGGAGTGTGATATGGCTGTATAACTACAAGTGTGATATAGCTCATATATATATATATATATATATATATATATAAATTCAGCTATTATTTTGTCTTGTGGACTACATGTAAACATCTGTTGTGTGAATTAAATCAAAATTTCATGTCCTTATTATTATTTATTAGGTGAAAAGCTGCGTAATTAGTGGTACTGTACATTAAACCTTAAATGTCTGTCTTGTTTGAATTTGAAACTGAACTGTTTTTCTTCATGGGAGCTTTTAGTTTTGAGCTAATAAAATTATTTCAGTTGATATTTCATGTCCATTTATCTACTTATGTGACAAGACCTATGTAATAGGCATGTATGATATCGTTTAATGAAATATGCAAGTTATAAATTTATAACCCAAATTTACTGGCATGTTTTAATAGCACAAACATTGTCAACCACAGCTGCCAGTTTAAAATGGCAAATTAGCAATGCAAAGGTGGCACAGAAGCTTTTCAGAAGAGCCATTTAGGTGTCTTCACACAGACTGTTTAATGCTGCTCAGAGGTGGCATGAGTGCATTTACACAGCAATTACAACTGTATACTTTGATACTAATGGCTGAGGTGGGTCAGAGCAGGCATAATTTAGTCTAGCTTTTATGCGGACTTATGTCTTTACACAGAATTTTGAGCAGGCACAGAGCAGCCTTAACTTGGTTGCGTAAAGACACTTTTATTTCACTAAACTTTTAACATTTCACAAATTCTGCAAGGTGTATGACCACAACTATATTATATAAAGTGGAAACAGTAGGATTACTGAGCCCAGGACCTGAGGGGCCGCACAGCTCTCATCACTAATGACAAAGCCCTCCCACATTCTTTATCTCTTCACTCTGTGAGGCTATGCAGAGCTGTCCATTACTGCCAGGGCCAATCAGTCACTTCCTCCTTTGGGATGCTTCTCTGGGTCCTATTAACAGGCTGAGGGCAAGTAGTGTTTGGCAAAGGGCAAATGTGAAAGAGATGAAGAAGTGGTGGGGTATGTGCCAAATGAGAAGGAGAGCGAGGCAGAGTCGAGGCAGCTCTGTTTTCTATTTGTGGGGATTAGACTGACAGATCTTTATTTGGTTTCAGAGGGGCC
>JAUZSZ010000143.1:6346977-6359264 GCA_034780575.1 Labeobarbus marequensis
AAAAAATTATTTTAAGTTCAAACAACTTGTTGAAACTTTTTTTTTTTTTTAATTAGTGTATCTTGACCCTTAAACTTCCATTACAAACTTAACTTCCATGTACAAATAATATTTGTTTGTTTTTACAAACTGGAGGATAAGTTGAAATTTAATTTTAAATCTGGGTCACTCCTGTAAAGGAATAGTTCGCCCCCCCCCAAAAATCTTATAATTTTCTGTACGACAGTTCATAGGGAACATTCAAAATCCAAAAACAACAAATATAAGTGCCAATTTGTATTTAAGACCTGCAGCTTGAGGAAAGCTTGACGTATGAAGTGTAGTTGTACTAAAAAAGCAGATGGCATCCAAAACAAGACTTTTCACAACACATTCTTCTTTTGGGCTCCACAAAATAAAGTCTGTCATATAGGTTTGGGACGAAATTAAACTAATCATTTCCTCGCCCTCATTTCTGGGTGAATCGTCCCTCTAACTCTCAGAAGCAGATTTCAATCTCTTGTTTTGCTCTTGTTGTCACAGGATACTCGACTGGAGTACAGCAGGTTCAGCCAACCCTAATCCAGAGGCAGTATGGGTAAGCATCTCTTCTCATTCTGCTAATGTCAGGGGTGAGGGAATAACATGAAATCCTAGCACGACCCCTCAGAAACAGTCCTGTCAACACTGCAGTTTCATTTAGCCCAAAACTGTCAGTTATTCTTAACAATCAGGCTTCTTCCTCTCACACATCCCGTCTCTGCTCGTCTCACTCAGATCTGAGGACACAAGCGTGAACGTTAGTGCAGCTCTTCCTCAGTATTTGTTGTCATGTGTTTACAGTAGCGTCTGCGGTCTATTTTCATCTCTCTGCATCCTTCCCAAATTCTCTCTCATACTCTCACTCGGTCTCGGTTTCTCTCTTTTTACTCTCTTCCTCTTTCTGTGTTTCCCTCTTGGTATCTTTCTGACAGTGTTTCTCTTTCTTTTACTTTCTCGACTCTCTGTCTCTCTTCCCTATCCTGTTTGACCTGTTTGTCTGTCAGTTAGGTCACCACCTGCCTCAAGTCTGCTAACCAGCCAGGTTTTATGTAAAACAAACCTTCGTATCTCTTTTTCTTTGTCTCTTTCTCTCTTTCTTGTAACCTATCAAACTCACACATGCTAACCAACATCTGAATCATATTTTACATATATTTCAATGAAATATATGTTATACCAAACCCAGTGTTTTTCAGGTAGATCTTAAGTCAGAAGTGCTACTTTTATGATTGTTATGATTTAAGGTTCTTAAAACAGCTTTTTGGAGCATAACAAATTTCTATGGAAAATATAATCTTGTATTTATGGTCTAAGATGCATAATTTCTTGAAGTCGCTCAATTTTAATTGTCAGTTAATATAATAATATACACTACTGTTTTGGTTGTTTATGAAAGAAGTGACTTATGCTCAACAATATAAAATAGTTAAAATACAGCAAAATAGTATTATTGTGAAATATTATTAGTAATTTGGGCTACATTTATGATCATGAATTTTATGGTACTTTTTCTGGTGCTGTTTTGAGCTTGACAACTTTCATTGGATAAAAAGAGGTGCAAAAATGTTAGAATATATCATTTTTCATTATTATTAATAATAATAACAGTAACAATAATGAATACACTACTGTACAAAACCCAGGTGTGAGGACACATTAAATGATTAATAAAAGACATATTGTTATAAATGTTTATATATATATATATATATATATATATATATATATTCTGCAAAGTATTTAAAAAAACTGAAAAAATATGCATCATGGTTTCCACAAAAATATTAAGCAGCACAACTCTGATGAAAAATGATTCTTGAGCAGCAAATCTGAATATTAGAATGATTTCTAATTATTGACTGTATGACTGAAACATACTCTATTTAATTTTTTGATCATAAAATGAAATACAAATACAGTTCATGTGAATCTGGTTGTAAAATGAGGTTGTAACTCTTGTTAATAACCGATCTCTGTGTACAGAGTGAGATTTAGCGTTTAGAAGAGGAGCAAGTGCTGTATATTGTGTACACTAGCTTTTACACTAGCTGTATTTTAACTCACTAGCTTTTGTTTGAACAGGTGCCCTGTACCCATTGTGGGTCTGAATGCATTGTCAGTTAATAGTGCTATTGATCATTAACCCTAATCATGAACTTCCTCTTTGAGACTGCCAATGCTAATAATGAGAAACGCATTAGAGGTGAACTTAACACCACTACAGTAATGGCCAACAGACTGCAAACAAACAGACCTACAACATTATGTTAGCTAAAGGCTATTTGAACATGCTAACAGTTAAATGCATAAGACCTGATTATAGAGATACTACAGCCAAAAATGTAAATTCTGCCATCATTTAATCACCCTCATGTCATTCCAAAACTGTAACTTTGTATACTGTTGAGGTCCAAAAACAGACTCCACTGGCTTTCATTGTATGGACAATGAAAGAGACGTTTTTCATACAGGTTTGGAACGACATAAGGAGTAAATGATGGATTTTCATTTTTCAGTGAACTGTATCTTCAGGGTAACTTAAGAGATTGTATGTTCTGATTAGGATCAGTATTGGCTCTGAACAAAGCATCCATTGTAAGTTTTACTATATATGAGGTGCGCATTGGGTTATCACTGCTCAGTTAGTTTGCTTAGTGAGTAGCATGTCCTCATTGAGAGGAAGACGCTCCTGCTGTCGTTGTGGGTTGGCACTCTCGCCATCTGTTGGCTGGCATTAGAGGGATTTCTCCCATCTGGGGAGTCGGGTGTTGGTGTTGGGGCTTCTTGAGGTAGGAGGCTTTATCGGGGTGCTGGAGATGGGGATTACGAGAGCGGAGGGTGCCACTAACAAACCCCCTGTGGTTGGGGGTTGGGTGTTTGCCAGGAGGTCTGCCTGCTGAAACAGCACAATGAGGATCAAACTACTTGAGCATCTATGTGTATCTGAGATGCTCATGTCTCTCCCACACCGTCAGCTTGTCGTGCCTCGAGCCGAATATATGTTCACTGACATCTGACCTTTATCACTTGGTGGCAACATTCACACCACTCTACCAGCGAGCAGCCATGTGACATTGTTGATAATCTAGTATTAATAATATTTTATGATTCTTCATATGTATTGATTCATACAAAAAAGAGGAAAGGAAAGGCTGCATTTTTTGATCAAAAATACAGTAAAAGCAGCAATACTGTAAAATATTATTACAATTTAAAAATAACTGTTTTCTTTTTGAATATATTTTAAAATGTAATTTATTTTTGTGATCAAAGCTGAATTTTCAGCATCATTACTCCAGTCTTCAATGTCACATGATCCTTCAGAAATCAGTATAATATACTGATTTGCTGCTCAGAAATTTTTTTTGTTATCAGTGTTGAACAGTTGTGTGGTTTCATATATTTGTGGAAATCTTTGATGAATTTGGATTCTTTGAAGAATTTGGATTCTTTCTTCTCTGATGAATAGAAAGTTTAAAATCTTTTCGATCAATTCCTTGCTATGGAAGCCCGTTTCTGCCATTGAATAAAAAATACTGATTTTTTTTCTCAGAATGATGTAATATAAACTTGCAATTGCGAGAAACAAGTCAGAATTGTGAGATAAAAAGTCACAATTCTCTGGGTAGAAAGAAAAAAATATTATTTATTTTTTGCACATTTGTTATGTTTTTAGGGTTATGCATATTCATTTCAGACAGCTTTGAATCTCTGTGCCCTACAATTTCACATAAGCTCTCATTTTAGCAGTGCTACATTTAGTTAGAGTGACGTGACAAGGGTGCCCTCACCCAAATCACCCCTTTACTAATTCATCAGTAATTTAGTGATTGCACTGTTTTTTCTGTGTTTGCCTGGTAAGATATGACCTTTAAAAACCCCTCTGTCTCTCTGTCTCTTCCTGTCTCTGCCCCACACCCGGCAGCTAGGGCTGCTAAAAGTGATATTCTGCTCTGGGCATGATGGCACGACCTAAGATCATTCGTCCTTCCTCTTTGTCGTCATAATTTGCTCTCCCTTCCGCATCTCTTCATTTCTCTTTGTGCTTCTGCTCTTTGTCGCTCGCATGCACAGAAGAAAAGACTTCCTGCACCCCCATATCAACAGAACCACCTAAGTAAATTACAGATAAACACTCAAACATACTAAAATATCACAGATATCGTGATAAAAACACGTACGCTGCAAAACCCGAGCTGTCTGCAGATACAGCATTTAAAGTCACAATGAAATCAAAATGGACAATTCTTAAAATGGAAAATTTTAGTGTTTATTATGAATGATTTATGCACGCACATCATTACTTTTGTTTTTTCAATTTCATGTGCCATTGTAATCTTTAACCAAATATATTAACTTTCTCTAGTGATGCATACACTTTTGAATGCAAGATATTTTAGCAAAAATTTTATTTTAGTCAGTCGCTCCATCTGTTTGATGCAAATGCTCTTACTGAATGTCAAGAAGAGCCGTTTTCCAAAATGGAAACACTCACATGACTTTCAAGTGATAGTTCACCCAAAAAAGAACACAAATTCAGAACACAAATTAAGATATTTTTGATGAAATCCGAGAGCTCTCTGACCCTCCATAGACAGCAACACTACTGACACATTCAAGGCCCAGAAACGTAGTATGGACATTGTGGAACGTGGTAGTTCCCTTGCTGTCTATGGAGGGTCAGAAAGCTCTCGGATTTCATCAAAAATATTTTAATTTGTGTTCTGAAGAAGAACGAAGGTCTTATGGGTTTGGAACAACATGAGGGTGAGTAATTAATGACAGAATTAAGGAACACTCGCATCTGACCGGAAGACAAGCCAAGAGTTAATTTGAAGTGCCTAACATAAAGCATGTCTCATGTTTAGGACATTCTGGATCAGCAACTTTGTGTCCTCCATTAATTTTCAGATGCATTTGCAAAAGTTTCGCACACAATTCTGTAATTAAAACAGTACTGCATTTGTTTGATACTTGTGTGCCAAACCAAAAGACCCGTACAGAAAATGTTCAGTACAAATACGCCTACCATTGTTGCATCCCTATTATTCACACTATTTATGGGGCATGCAGTGTTTCAAATCAGGCTACATGTACATTAATATACCTGTTTTCACAGTCCACACTCCAATAAGAAAACGGCATTTTCAAATTTATGCACTGGGGAAAGCATTTTCAAAAACACTGTTTTCACCATAGTGTGGACAGAAGGCAAAAATGCAGAGAAAAAGATGTGTTTTCAAATGTATCCGAATTAGTGTACATGTTGTCTCAGTCACTAATGAGGTTACAACTTCGTTAGCAAGCAGTGGTTCTCAATCAAGTCCTGTACTACGCCAGCACTCCACATTTTCAATGTCTTCCTTATTTAACAGTTGCAAAGTACGAGAAGATCTTGCAAGTTCTTTTCCTCTGTATTGAGGAACATCTGAGTGAAACAGATTATCAAAAAATACAAATAAAAATGGGGACTTGGTTTTGTCCATCGGATGACTGGACAGAAGCAGATCTGAATCTGAGCTTGCTGAATGCGTGGTCAAATATTTTTATAAACATGCATAATTTTCACAAAAAGATAAATAAGATAGGGTGAATTTTAATTAGTTTTTTAAATCATGTCAACCCAATAAGTTTATCTAAGGGTTAGAAGGCTGTCTACAGGTAGCACAGAGCTAAAGACACACTCATTTCCAACTAATTTTGTAGCAATCAGTTGGCCCTATTTTGTCAGTCCTCACACCCTTGTCAGCTTTGGTCTTTTTTATTTTGCCTTGTCTCTGCTTCTCTCTCTCTCCTCCTCCTCCTTGTCTCTCTCAATCCCTCCGTTTCCCTGTCTGCATTAGTGTGTGCTAGGATGAATAGGGTCAGTAAGGACGGCAGACTCAGTTGATTTGCCTACTCCACAAAGCCTCTGTCAGACCCTATAAATCATCCTTCAGCCCAGGACGCCAGCGAGGGACTGGCAGACGAGTGACACTGCAGCTGTGTGTGCGTGTGTGTGAGGGGAAGTGTATGCTGCTGCAGATGTGTGAGTGTGTAGGAGGATGTTGCCGGCTTGGTGTTTTCAATATTTTGAGCTCAGTATCAGTGGCCCCTCTAGGTTCCTCTTTGTTTTTGGGGGAGGCTCATGAGTCTGAGCTGTGGGTAGCAGCCTCCGGTCTCTCTTTCTGTCTATGTAGTGGTTCAGTTTGCTGTGATGTTGGCTATGGTATCTTCAGGCAGAAACTCATGAGAAATATTAATGAGGTCAGTGAGCAGGTCAGTTAGAAGAGCAGAGTAGCAGCACTTATAATAATACACCATGTTTATTCATGTTACAGTTACATTACACTGCTGTTCAAAATTTTGGGTCAGTACGGTGCAACAAGTAACAAGGGTGTATTATTATACTGTTTTCAACATTGATCGTAATAAGAAATGTTTTGTTTAAAAAAAAAACTTTAAAAAAAATCCTTAGTCCTAAGTTTAAAAAAAATTAAAGTTTTCTTAGTAAGAAACTTGTGTTAACCTCTGTACACTGGAAAAAGCATGGATTATTATATGTCTGCTTAACATTTCTTTTGAGAGAGATTTTTACCCAAAATAGAATGGATTGGCAATTATTGAGCACTATAAACACATGTAATGTGTGTTTCATTCATACTGGACGCCAGAGGGCAACCTCATGCAGAAAATGCACATATGTATCACAGAAGTAACACTGATGATGTTCCAGGAAATGCTTAAAATGAATAAAGGCATCGCTATAGCTGTAACTGAATAAAAAGAAGATATAACATTAAACGTTTTGAATGATGAAATGTAAGGACAATAAACACTTGCCTGCGACAATATATGGTTTATCTGTGTTCTTCAAGCCATCTCGGGTATTTTCATAGTAATTAAATATATTTGTAAGCCATTTCTAATCGACTGCCTTTATTACACTATAGAATTTATTGCCTTATTCTGTGATAAGAAGCCACATCAGATCACAAAAGGAAGTTATTTCAAACACTCGACTAATGTTGTGTAGTGAAAAGGAGTTATAACGTTCTCTTTTGTTGGACAACAGGTTTAGAAAGGCTTATCATTGCATGTCATTACAAGGGAAGATGCTTGGCTTGTGTTGTTTTTTCAAACATAAGCAGGGAGGTGTCTCCTCATCTCATCACGTGAACTCACGAGCATACACACAGCTACTTCTGAGAGTAATAAAACACATTTAATGCAAAACCGAAAAACCACAATTCACGAGCGTGTATTGAACCGTGGGTATAGTACCCGTATTGCAACTGTAAAATTACAGTACTAATATACTCATGTCTTGATTCATTTTCAAACTTTTATTTTGATGAGAAAAAAAGCAGAGAGACACTAAAGCTTCTCTTCTGTTGATAAATGATCAGTTAATGAAGACGGTGGCCGTAAATTCACGTTAAAGCAACTCAAACTCAGAGCAGACGCAGTGATGCAGTTTGTGTGGAGCAGCATTTACTGTGAATCGAGACATTGCAAACATCAAATCATGAGCTGCTCGTGTGTAAATCAACACAGTGCTGTGCTTCACTCTGAAGCACGCAGCACATATATTTAAAGGTTTAGTTCACCCAAACATGATAATTAGTCTGTGTTTTACTCACCCTCAAGGCATCCTAGGTATATATGACTTTCTTCTTTCAGACAAATCCAATCGGAGTTATATTAAAAATTGTCCTGGCTATTCTAAGCGTTATCATTTCAGTGGTTGGGTGTTTCTGTTCAACAGTCCACAAGACGTCAAAAAAGTGTGTGCATCCATAATAAAACGTGCCTCACAAGGCTAATTTTCATTTTTGGGTGAACTAACCCTTTAATTAACCAAATTGCTGCCTTTGCGATCTGATAATTGCACTAAGCCATATCACAATTTCAGTTTTTATTTACAATAATCCTGCAGCCCTAGATAATAGTTAACTCTCTCTCTCTCTCTCTCTGTGTTTGTCTTCGCAGACTAAGCCAGCCGTATGTTTACCCTCAAGCCTTCCTGCAGCCCAGTCTGGTTCTGCCCGCACAGGTCACCTCCAGCGCCACGACCCCTTATCTAGACTTCAGCACTGCCTACACTCAGTACGCCTCCTCGGCCTTCGAGCAGTATCCCTACGCCCCCTCGCCAGGCTTCCTGAGCTACATGTACCCTCCAGGCACCCCCGGGCCCTCCTCCGCCTCAAACACCCCCGTCCCCACAGCCCTCCCCTCCATCGGAGGCGCCCCCAGCGCAGCCTTCATCCAGATCCCTCCTCATCAGCTCCACGCCGACCGCCTGTAGATCAGGCCACAGAGACCCAACGAGTATGCTGATATTGCACTAGAACATCATCATTTTGGGACAGGGAACTGTGACAACATCAGCCTGAGACTGGGGTCGAATACAAAAGGGCTTCAAGTTATTCTGCTTTTCATCAACCCTCAAGTTTATGGATTTTTTACTCTGACTGGTTACGCTTTATGATTAATAATTATATATTATTGGTAGAAGATGTTGAATAACCAATATTAGACGAATAAATGTTGGATTGCAGGGTTGTAATGCAGAAGGATCCAATGAATTGAGAAGAAACGAGAGGTTATACACACACAACCGTTCAAAAGTTTGGGGTCGGTAAGATTTTCTCATTTTTTTGAAAGACGTCTCTTATGCTCACCAAGCCTGCATTTATTTAATTAAAAATGCAGGAAAAAACTGTAATACTGTGAAATATTATTACAGCTTAAATAACTGTTTTCTATTTTAATGTTTTAAAATGTAATTTATTCCTGTGATGCAAAGCTGAATTTTCAGCATCATTACTCCAGTCTTCAGTGTCACATGATCCTTCAGAAATCATTCTAATATGCTGATTTGCTGCTCAAAAACATTTCTAAATATTATTATCAATGTTGAAAACAATTGTGGTGCTTCATATTTTTGTAGAAATTTTTGAAGGATTCTTTAATGAAGAGAAAATTCAAAAGAATAGCAAGTTATTTCAAATAGAAGTGTTTTATAAAAATATAAATGCCTTTGCCTCCACTTTCTATCAATTTAATGCATCCTTTCTGAATAAAAGTATTAAAAGTTCCTGACCCCAAACGTATGAATGGTAGTGTGTATATATGCCGCTAAGAATGAGTTTTTTTAAGGTTGGATGGTGTGCATCTCTGCAGGAATATCTGTTAAGCACAAAGCCTTAGAGACTTCTCCAGTTTTTGTTTTGTTTTTTATTTTAATTTTATATAGCTGTTCTTATGGCACAAATGTGCTTCCCTCTATCTGAGCAAAAATATGTGAATTTTTCATATGTGAACTTTTTCCAAGAATAGATAACTTTTCTGGAAATGTAGCATTGCAAGGATTTGTAATTCTGCTTATCACTATCACCTCTGTCAAATGTCTCTTCCATCCCTGTAGTTCCTTTCCTCAAGATTCCTCGCAATCTTAAGTAGCTCCACATAGATTGTAACGACATTAATCCAGCATTCAGTAACACATGGATTCAAGATGCGCTGCAGCTCCCCTGTGAATAATCATGAGGAAATAGACACTGAAACATTGACTATTAATCATATTCTAATTCTGTTTCATCTGTGATGCTTTTTTAGACTCAGTTTTGGTCTGCTAAGGGACAAATGAAAGAGTATTGTGACAAATGTCAGTGGTTGCTTTTGGTATCGCTCCACGAATGACACTACAGGACAAAATACCAACAAGAACATGCAGAAAAACTTGAGAAAAGTCTTGATTTGATGAAACGTTTGGACAGCACAAGAGGACATATTGCCAGGACAATCGGTTTTTCACAAGAACAGTGTTGCCATTAATCTGCCCTGAGACACTCAACTTAAAATATGAAAATACCTTACAGTGAAAGCCATAAGACCAGAACATGCAAAACAAGTAATAAAGTCAATTTGCAAAAACTGACCTTCACTTATGTGGTTATTTTGAAGTCTGTGTATGTTTTACTACTACCTGACGGTGCATTATTAAATGGTTCATATGATTATATTATACTGTCAGTTTGTCTGTTTTGCACTTGTCAGTTGAGTTTGTTTTTTTTCTTTGGAAATTGTTTTGTTTCTGCCGACAAATTCATTGAGAAACACGGAAGTATACATGTGCTTACAATGAATAACCGAAGGCAGTTTAACAACCATTTATGGCTGCTTCAATGGAAGTGCTGGAGTGAATCCAAGAGTTCATGGACGAGCATACAAACCTATGCAAATGAAGGCAATGAAGGGCATTAGGGCTTTATATATTTTTGTGAGTAGGCAAACTATCACTATGGAAACTACTGGAAAATGTATGCATGAGGCCTCGGACCTCAATCCAAATGAGCACCTGTGAACGACTTTACAAACAGACAGACTTCCTCCAACTAAATGAAATGTTTATGCACTTTGCGTGATATTCCCATTACGTAGCGCAGATGTATTTTTTCTTTTTTATTGGACAGTTCAGGATAATAGGAATTTTTCTTGTGCACCACAGCAAGTCAGTTTGGAAAAACAAATACTGGTTGATTTTGAACACATTTACACGATCCTGAACTTGACTGTATTTAGGGAAATCGGGGTTGCAGTTAGAAATATATATTATATTCTATTTCCGTTATTCACTTTCATCACAGTAAAATTCTACTCACAAATGCTGCTTTGACCAAGAGTTGCTAAGACATCTTTCTCCATTGATGGTCATTTAAAAGTAGGTTATATTTGTAAATTAAATTAAAAATAAACATAGTAGCACATTTTTTAAATCATAAAGATGTTATTAAATCATATCGACTTTATTTTTAGTTACCAAATGTACAAAACGCAGTAAGTCAGGAATACATTTGATATCATTGCTATGTGCCCAATTAGTCCCTTTATTTAGTATTATTTATTGTCTTTATGTTAATATTTACTGTATTTATGCATTAATTGGTTGTAAAGTTAATCGGTTTTAAAAAGGCATATTTGTAATACTTTCTGGGTTTTGTCAGTTGGCCTAATGGCTTTATGTTCAGCCTTTATTTAGCATACTTGTGCACATGTTTGGTGCTCTTTGTTGATGGTTTCAAGATGGCGGCGCTGTCTGGTGAGAAATCGGGTACACACAAAGAACATTAAAATACGTATGTATATACTTTATAGTATAAAACAAATAGGCAATAGGGCCTAATGTAATTCCCTTCACTTGAGGAATGGGCATTTTCATTAGGCTATTTTTATTGGACAAGAAATTGTAGTGCAAGATGAGTCATCAATATTTCTGATCCGTTTTCGAGACTTTAAATAATGTCCTGCCGAATCTGATAGATATTATTGATTATTGCACTAATTTTGGCATCTAGGCAATTTGGAAAGTATAGTTTTGTTAAATCTTGAGTAGCCTATAAGTCATGTGCGAGATTTCAGGGCAAAGTAAAGAGACTGAAAAGGAAAATGGAAGTGAAGGTGCAGTTTGGGAGAGAACTGTTAATTATTTTGCATGTCCCCAAGGATCTAAACCTTTTTTATGTGATGGCCGTACAAAGAAATAGGGTTGTCTGTGTTTCTGAATTTGTTGTGGGTGTATGGGATGAGTGTGAAATTTCCCGGCCTGAAATTTTAACCCAGTCTGCGTATTTACTAAAAGTACATTTTGACTTCATGGAATTGAGTTTGTGTTTTGTCTCCCCTTTAGTAATACCGTTTTCACCACTGCATTTAATTCTGTTTTACTGTAAACAGGTACTGGCAAATTTTCTTGTTCCTAGTTTCTATTCCTAAATGTCTTTATCTCTAATTAAACCCCGCCAAACCTCTAATGGCAGCTGAATGTTTTGAGATCACAAACTGTTGTACAGTGTCATCTAGTGTTAATGTTAGTTCCTGCATCATTTATAATACAAGCAAAATGAAGCATGTGCTCATGTTATATATACAAACACTCTTTCTTTTTCATGTATTTATTTGCATTCAAATATGATTCATATTGCTTTTTTTTTTTTGCCCAGTCATGGATGTTATCCTCAAACAAGATTTAATGAAAGGCAACACAGACACTGTAAACTTGTGAAATAATTGCAAACGACTGGCGGCAAAGACCGGCTGTTTAAAACAGCTCAGTCCACGGGTGGTGTGTGTGAACGTCAAAGTGAATGGAATATCATTGCAAACAATACAGTTTGGGGTGTCTTCGAGTCCCGTAAAAATAAGAAAGAAAAAAAACATAAGCATGGTACAAACACGAGCGAGCTGTAATGATAAAAACCCAAAATAATTGCTCAGCTGACAGA
>JAUZSZ010000143.1:6413461-6424056 GCA_034780575.1 Labeobarbus marequensis
TAATGAACAGTCATCACATTACAAAATGCACTTGCATTACCCAAACAAACTGACATAAAATCCATAATGTTTGTAATATCTAATGACACCACCATAAGGTTTTCCATTCTGCCAGTAGAATAGAGTATACTGTCAGTACTGTAAATTATATTGACTTGAAATTGTCACACATGTACTTCTTTGTGATATCTCTAATGGGCAACTTCATTCATTCACAAAGTCAGTTCTTGCATACACACAAACATTTTGAATGTACATGGTAAAAATATTTTGTGGTTATCAGATGATGTTCAGATGATCAGATGCTCAGGCTACACACACATCTGAATATGTGTAGGTATACCAGGCTTTGTTCTCATTATGTGTAACTATATTTGTGTATTTTGAAACAAATGTGAATTGTGTTACAAGTTTGAAAGATTTGTCATTTTGTACTGAGGGTTTTGAAAAGTGTACTAATAATTAATTGCAGCAATGCAGAGGTATTTTTTTTTTTTTTTTTTTTGTATAGCGCGTTGAGATTGAGTGAAATGACATTGAAGGCTTTAAATTAATTAAATATAATCGTTTACTTTGTCTTCTTCTCTAAAGATCAGTCAGGGTGACAGCTTTATTTAACAGTAATGAAAAGAATGTGCATTCATTGCCATTGAATTTAACATTGAATTATCTATCACATTCACGAAAGAGCTTTGAACCCAGCAACTTGACTTGACTTCATTTAAGGTAAACCATATCTAGTAGCAGTTTCTTGGAGAACATTTTTTGGGGGAAAATATAAGAAGCCTCAGTGAAGTTAGAAAAGAAGAAAATAAGCTATTGAAATGGTTAGTCAGATTTCCAAAATTGAGTATATTTTTAATCATCTTTTCTATAGTTAAAATGATGTTGTCAGATGGCGGACAGTAAAATACCAGCTTTAATTTGGAGGGAAACAATTGCACAAATGTACACTGTCTTTTCAACGTACCTCTCTGAGTTCTGTGGAGCAAGCAACAGATGTCGTCTTTTATGTAGTACATACAGTTCAATTTACAGGTCAGAAACTATACAGCCCACTCACTCTTGATGCTTTATGCTACACATCTGTCGATGCAAAAGCAAGAATCACAGCAATATCAGTTTAAAACCTTCATTTGTAGCAGATGTACTGCTATAAAAGCAATCTTGATTGTAACCACAATAAATTTTATTAGAGTAGTTGTGCAAAATAAACATGTGATAAATATGGTCCAGAAACAGGTCTGGCCACACCGACATAAAGACTGGATCGATGGAGTGTTGCAGTGATGTTTGTCCTTCTGCAGGTTTCTCCTATCTCCACATATGATCATGGAGCTCAAATAGAGTGACCATCAGGTTCTTGGTCACCAGTCTAGACAAGGCCCTTCTCCATCAGTTTGGCCAGGAGGCCAGCTCTAGGAAGAGTTCTAGTTGTTTCAAACGTCTTCCATTATGGATAATGAAGGCTACATAATTCTGTGAACCTTCAATGCAGCAGATTTTTTTCTGAACTCTTCCCCAGATGCGTGGCTTGACGCAAACCTGTTTCTGAACTCTACAGGCAGTTCGTTTGACCTCAGGGCTTGGTTTTTGCTCTGATATGCATTTTCAGCTGTTAGACCTTTTATTAAAGGTGCCATAGAATGGAAAACTGTACCTTGGCATAGTTGAATAATAAGAGTTCTGTACATGGAAATGATATACCGTGAGCTTCAAACACCATTCTTTCCACCTTATGTAAATCTCGTGAATAAAAAAGACCACTGAGAAATAGGCGAATCAGCATATAACACCGACTGTGACGTAACAGTCGGGATCACTAATAGTTACGCCCCCAAGATTTGCATATACCTGCCCATGTTCTATGCCAGCCGAACCATCAGAAGTTCTGCAGGTATTGTGAAGAAACAAGCGAGGACAACAGCGAAAACGGCTGATCATGAAAATAAATGTTATGTTCCGGGCTGTGCAGGGGATGTGAAGCGCAGGGATGGGTTGGTGTCTGTATTCAGAAAGGCACGGAAAGCAAATAACGCATTCTGATAAAATAACGTGAGCCACTAAAGGGACATCGTTAGCTGCTAGTGGTAGCCTGTTACATTACTGTACATAAGATTTCACTTACCACATAAACAGAGTAAGGAGAGATGACTGAGAGGATGGCGAATGATTTGAAGATCCTGAGCACCACCGACAAGCATCTGATCTTGTAAAATGTGTGGTAAGTACTGCCGCTCCATAGAATAAACAGAATTTGCGCGATCGGGAATCTCGAAAGTGAAAGTAAAAAGCGATCGTGCATTTGAAAGCAGTTTCAGTGCCCCGCATATTAATAGCGGCTCCCTGATGCCCGCATTTTATATACAGTATAATTACCCGACGATATAACTGCGATAGAAAGTACTGAAATATATATTTTCCTCCCTGTGTTTCCTTCCTGCTGTGTGAGAAATTAGCTGAAATGAGCTGCACTGTGAAACAGCCAATCAGAGCAAAGGTCAACATTATTATTCATGACACTTCCAAATAAGCCAATATCAGAGCATTTCATTCTAGGGAGAAATCCTAGGGTTGTAAATGCACATGTAAAACCGTTTCTCGAGAATTTTTGCCCTTAACAAAGCCACATACCTTCTATGTAAATATCAGAGAACAATTTAAAATATTGTATCAATGCATTCTATGGCACCTTTAAATATAAATAATTCCATAATTATTAAATACATGCAGTTTGAAGCAGAAATATTTAAACTAATGTACTCAAAATAATGTATTTAAATAAATATTTTTTTCTTGTAAAAGTTTTTACTTTAAGTAAAAATTAATTTTTTATTTGATAACTTTTCATTGCAGCCCTAAAGTTCTTTTTTCACATTAGGAGCACATGGGAAAAAAGCACCAAGACCTGGCTATTGATACTTCAGATAAAGGACTGCTCACCCATGCTGCAAAGGAAACTGGACTTGCTCTTCAGTTGCAATCCGACGCCTTGGGGTATCACCTGTGACACACAAACAACAATTTAATCTACTTTAACCTTAAGTGCCAGAAGTATGCATATAAAAGAGGCCGAACACTATTTAAAAACAAAGAACAAATTTAAAACATGCAGATACCTGCTGTGGAGCTGTTATCTTCATCATCTTGTTCAGTTTTTCCTTCTGGGAACTCTTTGGCTGGTTTGGGAGGCTTTGCCTCGTTCACGCCTTTTATCTTACGCTTCCAGATCTTCTTGGGCTGGACTATGGGGCTCTCAGTATTGGTCAGGCTTGAGTCACAGACGAAGGTCATTGGTTCAATTAGAAGGTGAGGCTGAGCATTTGAAGGAGTTGAGGTATCAGTTGGGACGCCCTCCTGTTTCCTCTTTTTCACTGCAGTTGTTGAATTATCGTCTGATTTCTTTCTCCTTCTAACCTTTTCTTGTTTTGGGCCATCAGGTGTTAACTTTCGCTTCTTGATCTTGGAATCAGGAGAGCCAACTGGAAATAATTAAGTAAATGAAGACAGAATTAACTAAATTTTCTCCATCTGATTCATTAAAGACAATGACTATCATTTAAAACAATCTGTAAACCATTAGCTATGTAAGCGTGATAGTAAATTGAGCAATGCATTTACTTTCAGCGGTAGCAACTGTCGTCTTTGGGGTTCTAGGCTTCCGTGGCTTTTTTGTTGGCATGGCGATAAGGGTTTCGGACATGTGTGTGGTCGTCCCTTCAACAGAACCGCTTACAACTGCTTGCAGCGCTTTAACCGTCATTACAGAGAGCGCAGATCTTCTGTCACCTCCAGATAGGTCTGAAGTATCAGGTCCATTCTCTTTGCCAAGAATATGATCACATATGGGGAATAAAATGTGTTGTGTTTAAACAATAGACATCAAAAAATGTCCACAATACATCTGCCAAGCATTCAGATCACCATCTGAAACTTTAGTGTTCAAGCAAAACTGAAAAGTGTTAAAACTACACATTTTATAGAAAAAATGAATGTATAATATATTGAGACAACATTGGCACCATATTGGTTACTGGCCAATATCAGTATTGTTTTTTTTTAGCTAATATTATTTCTAAAAAAAAAATAGCCCAGCTCTCTCTGGGCTTCTGGGTCAATTTTGACCAAAAGATTGTACATTCTGAAATTTTCAAAATTGTAGCATCATCGGAACGGTATGAAACTTGGTGACTTTTATGGCATTTGGTACATGAACAAAAAAAAATTGAGGGCTTGATTCAAAAAGGCTAAATGGTTGTTAAAAAAAAAAACCATTTGGTGTGACATTTGGTCTTCGCCATAGGAAATTAATGGGAAAATACAGGAAAAAAATTGTGTACACAATATATAAATCAGCCATGATGCAGAAGAAAGTGCACAGCTAGTCTCTATTTTAACCTGAAATATTGCATTAATTGATTTTTTTTTTTTTATTAGAAAAAAAAAATTCTATTACTTTCAATTGGAAAAAATTTATCATAATTATTGCATAAATATTCATTGGTCCCATAAATTTCAAGAAACAATATTATTTAACAAAAATATATAACTTTGATTTTTCTTTGGTCACTCTTGACCAGGAAGGTACCAAATGTGACCCAAAAATTAAGAGGCTCAGAGGGTTAAAATTAATCAATAAAAACACAATTTAATATCACTGTTAAATGTAATCTTCAGCAAATTAACATCAATTCATTTGTTTATTGATTCATTATTAATAATGAACTAATAAGCAGTGTTGGGAAGGTTACTTTGGAAATGTAATAGGTTACAGATGACAAAATACCCTATTTTAAATGTAATAAATAGTGTAACTATATCAATTACTTTAAAGTAATGTAACTGATTACTTTTTGCTTACTTTTCTAAATTTAAATTTCTATTTTTTTTTTTTCAAAATGTCTCTAAACTTAATCATTCAAACATTTAAAGCAGGCAGTGTAACCTTACAGTAGCACTCAACACTGATTACTGTCAGACTTTCAAAATCCTTCATCACTTGAATTAAGATTAGTATAATTTAATTTTAAAGCACAGCCACCACAAAATCAGACTTTAGCGCATATTTTAACTTCGAGATCGTTCTGAGGTTAAATACAGATTTAAAATCATAAGAAATAGTTTAATAGCCGTGATACTGTTTTTGAAATCAAATCTTTGCATAGCTATGACTGGAAACACTGGCATCTAGCAATGCCTTGAGAAAAATGTTATTTTAAAAAATAAAACATACATAAACCCAAAAAGGAAATAAAACAGTTATTGAATAAGCATGTGTCCCATTCTGTGTCCTAAACTCCTGAAATATTGGTGTCTCATATTTTAGAGCAGTCAATGCAATTTTGGAAAGAAATCAATCATATCTGCATGTGTGTGAAAAAATACAGATGTTACCCCCTTTGTAACTGTTAACATTTTCATAAGTAGCTTAATTAAATGATGTAATTCCATTACATGTAACTAGTTACTCTCCAACACTGATTTTAGTGCACTGGAAATCTCACCTTTGATAGAGTGTGTAGAGGGATTAATCAATGCAGAAAACAGGTAGGAGCTGTTTTGTGAGGTGTCGTTTAAAGAGTCATCAAGTAGAGACGTGTTATCTTTGAGGGACGCCTCCTCTGTGGAACTGGTAGAGGTCATGGAGCTGTTCAAGTTTTCTTCTTCGCAAGAAGTGTCCTGCAAGTCCCTGGAGTCATCAATCATGGATCCTTCTGTAAACTTTGACTGGTCTCCAGTCTGGGAAAGACTATAAGAATTATCAAAAGTGTCCATCATTGAACTCCCATCCTCAGCTCTTGAGCTTTCAAGGTAGGTTGACTCAGCCAAGGACAGATAGTCCAGTGACGTGTCAGTGCTAAAAGAATCATTTAAAGTCTCACTTTCTCCTTTCCTCGGGGCAGCCTGATCTCTGATACTATTAGAGTCCTTTCTGCCAATGGCCATTGTGTCTCTTTCAGGTTCCTTTGGAACAATGAAAGCCGGTTCAAGGTTTCGACCATGAATTTGCACCTTATGCATCTCAGCTTGAGCCTCATTGCTGGATGTGCCCATTATGACTCCAACTTTACTCTGGGAACCACAGGCCTCATGTTTACCATGAATCAGATTAGAGTGTGATTCCCGTAATACACCATGAGAACTCATCTGCCCTGGACTTTGAGAAGAAACATCTACATTTGCCATCATATCTGAATGTTGAGCTGCAGAACCAATGAGGGAACGAGATACATTTGGAGTAGCAGAAACATTGAGACTTGCTGAAGATGCCTGAGAAGAATAGCTAACAACAGGAGGTGGTGCAGATGAAGCCAAAGCGGCAACTTGAGGAGAACCAGCGACCACAGACAGAAGTGCAGAGACTGTGGGGAGAGAGACATTATCGGCAACAGATGTTGGAGTTGAGGAAGCAGCAGGATGTTTAGGACTCTGGCCTGTTAGAGGTGATGCCTCTTGGGGTCCTTTAAGTGGTGCCAACGCAGGAGGAGCGGAGACAACAGATGGAGATGCAGCTAAAGATAGAGGTGTTGGAGAGACCTGTGGACTTTTTGACCCCTGGGCCTCCGCCAGAGGCTGCGCAGCAGGCACCATTGGAGGATGCATCAAGGTCTTTGAAGAAAACACCACAGGCTGGTTGTGGGAAACAACAGGTGGAGCTCTGGAGCTCTTAGGAGAGGACATTGAAGGAGGTGTACCAAGTCCTACAGGTGTTCCTTCAGCTGATGAAGGTCCAGGGAATCCAGGTCTTTGGCCTTGGACCGTCTGAAGCGGTGGCGTGAGAGGAGAGGGTGGAGAAATAGACGCATTTGCACCAACACCCAAAGCTGTAGATAAAGCAAATCCTGAAGATGAAGGAGAATGTGAATCCTGCCCAGAGACCGTTTTCCGAGGCGGACTGGCTAGTGGTGGAGGAGGTCCAGAGACGGGGGAAGAACTAAGCTCTTTTGTGACAGCTCCCATCTCCTGACATTGTTTTACAGTTTTCTCCAGGTCCACGATTGGATGCTGCGCACCCTGGTTATAGTCGGTAGAGGAAAGGGGGCCAGGGGGCTTTACAGGAAAACTCTCAGTTTTGGGCAAATGTTGGTGTACAGAGCTTCTCTCCACTCCATTGAAGCCTTTATCCGTTTCTTTGAAGGACTCATTCATAGGAACTACAGACCACAAAAAAAAAGAAAAAAAAAAAGAAAAATTAACCACACACAACCGCTGTTAGTAAGACAGGCAAGAACATAAAACTGTTCAGACTGGTAGCAAAAATACACATTCATTTGTACGTGGTTTGAAACGCAACTAAAATTGTTTTTTTAGGTCAGAGATGTGGCTTAGAATGTAGTGCACTATACTGTTAATATGCAGGCAACTAGAGTTCAAATCCAACTTGGGTTGTGCAATAGCATGTGCACCGAATTCACTCCTTTACACTCACTATCTATGCAATGAAATATAAGGGGTGTATAATGAATGAGTGTACAGGCCAAAAATCAACATATGCATCAATGTAGAATCTACAATAAAGCCTCTGATGGTTACTGTCTCGTGCTCCTCTGAGCAATTTAAACAGTGTGAATAAGGTCAAAGCAGAGCAAAAAAAAATTAAAGACACAGACAATGCATTTTGATCTTCAATGAAAAGCACAGTGTTGTTGATTGTTTTATTGCATCTAGGCGGCGTGCAGGTTTCCACTGTCTGATGAATGAGAGAGAATGTGGGTGGAAAAGAGAACTGGGGCAAGATATCACCTGTTTATGGACTATTTCTCAGTTTGAATCACTTCCTAATCCAAAAAGTCAACTACCATTAGTGAAAACACATCTGACTGGCCTAAAGTTACTTTTGTCAGAGGACAGAATACTACCGTTGGTGATATTAAAAGCCATTCAGGAAGTGCATAGCACCACCTAAGTACAGGAAATCAGAACATGCATGATAAAACACGTTGCCATTCTTGTAATCGTATTACTTACAGTATGAATGCCAAAGATTATATATTGTTTCCACAAAGCTATCTGCAAACAAGTGAGAATCTTGTTTGGAAATGCTACAGACCTCATAAAACAAACTGACTATGCAGCTGGTCATATGTGCAACATACCAAAACGGTTTATTAATTTATGAAAGTGTACCAGTATGCATAGATCTTTACTAAGGCTTAATTTAAGAGGGGAAAAATATTGAGAATTGGGCAGGAGTGCCACCACTTAAAACCACTGTTTTATAGTTAACAACAAAACTGATAAAGATAAACAATGTAATTTTTTTTTTGTTTGTTTAATTAAAAAAAATGAAACAAGTGAGTACATGATAAATCCACCATTCAAACTGTGTTTTTGCCTTAGCCTAAATCACTACAGTAGAAGCCAAAGCACAACCAAAACAATGTTTTATTCAACCAAACACAACCAAAACAAATTAAAACACAGTTTCGAGATTCTAAAACTAACTAAAATATTATCAAATTCATTCGTGAATTTTTTACAACTTTACAACCCAACTCTATTAAACATGAAAATGCTACTCAATAGCAATTAGGGCTGCACGATTGTGACATAAATCATAATTGTCGATTATTCCCTTTAAATTGTAATTGCAATTATTAATTACGATTACCACAATTTAAATTCAATGTTTTGAGTAGCTTTATACCACTGTTTGAAGCAACTGCATGCTATATTTTTACATGAAAATAAACAAGCTGAAAACACACTTCCTGAAAAACGTTTAGCACTTTTCTATAGCATTAAGCCTTAAATCTAACTAAACACATCTTAAGCACACAGAATAATGTAAGTGGACTTTATCAGTTTTTATTTATTTTTTAATTGCACCTTTTAATGATTACGTAATTGTGGCATCCATAATTGTAATCACGATTAGAAATTCGATTAATTGTGCAACCCTAACAGTAATAGCACTAGACTGCGATGAGAAATCTGATGTTGTTGAATATTTAGCACTTTAACTTTGGCAGCCCTACAATACTAACTAATGCAAACTAATTAAATAAATAATAAATTAAAAATTACAAATGAAAGTATTAAAAATAGTGCTGTCAAATGATTAATCACATCCAAAATAAAGTTTAAGTTTACATAATATGAGTGTTTACTTTGTATATTTATTATGTATATATAAAGTACAAACACGTGCATGAATATTTAAAAAAATATGTTGTTTATATATTAAATATATTTATATAGAATACAAAATATAAATACATACATGTATTTTGAAAACATTTAATTAATGTGTGCGTATTTATATATAAATAATAAGTAAACAGTACACATAAATATATTATGTAAACAATTTTTTTATTTATTTTGGATGCAATTAATCATTTGACAGCACTAATTAAAAATAAAACCTAAACTGAAATTACAAATGAAAAGCTACATAAAAATTCTAAACCATAACAACCCTGTTTCCAACACTCTGAGGCCTGTTTGTGGCAGTAGCTCACCTTGTATCTCTCTGCTCTTAGGCGAACCGCTATCAGGCAGAGCAGAAGGGGACCTCATTGGGACTGGAACGTGATGGGGACTGCTTCTGCTTCCTCCACTGGCCACGTGATGGTGCTGAGGGCTTCCTCGTGGAGGCGTAAAGCTCTGCGCAGCAGGTGGTATCATCTGAGTCTGCGCTTGAGACTGAGTTTGGGCCTGTGGTTGGGACTGGTGTGATGGATGCTGGTAATACGGCATTCCATTAGGCATCACACCATAATGCTGCTGCTGCTGCTGCTGTTGTTGTTGTTGCTGCTGGTGTTGAGGTGGGTGGTGGTGTGAATGGTGATGGAGATGATGCGCCGCTGCAGACTGGTGCTGCAAGGCCGGAGGCTGCTGGTGATGCTGGGATGCTGGGATCCCCTGGTTGGGATACGTCCCAAACATGCCGTGAGAGTTATATCCCATGGGCATTGAAGATGCCCCCTGCGGCGGCTGCTGCTGCTGCCCAGGATTTCCCCTTCCCCAAAACTGCAGCCCAGCGCCCGGAGGTTGCCGGGACGGTCCCATACTGCCATTGACTTGGTACGGTCCATGGCCCTGGAAGTGGTGCTGAGGCTGCTGTGGTTGTATCCCACCCTGGGAGCCCGGTTTCTGGTGCAAACCTTGGGGCGGGACGGGCCCCATCGCCGGGTTGTACTGAGACTGGCCCCACAAATACTCAAACCCCATGCTGCCTGGGAGGTGATGGTTGCTCATATGAGGATAAGAGGAAGAGGGAGGGTGGGCGCCTGGCTGGCTGCTCCCACCTGCAGTAGTGATGCCGTTCACATTCATTTCGCCATTCAGATCTGTGTGGCGAACAGCATCAGTTAAAAACAGAGCATTAAATGGACAGTTCACCCACAAATTAAAATTCTGTCATTAATTACCCTCATGTTGTTCCAAACCCGTGAGATATTTTTGATGAAATCCGAGAGCTTTCTGACCCTCCATAGACAGCAGGGATCCTACCACGATCAAGGTCCAGAAAGGTAGTAAGGACATTGTTAAAATAGTCCATCAGTGGTTCAACCATAAATTTTGGAGCTACGATAGGGCTGTGCAATTAATCGAGTTTGATTAGCATGCGCATCTTGTCAGTAAAGCCA
>JAUZSZ010000143.1:7220208-7232334 GCA_034780575.1 Labeobarbus marequensis
AGAATGAGAGTCCAAACAGCTGATAAAAACATCACAATAATCCACAAGTAATCCACACCGCTCCAGTCCATCAATTAATGTCTACTGAAACTTCAAACCGTTCCAGCAAAAATATAAGTCCTCTGTCCATAATATTGTTTTCTGCAGTGAAAAAGCTGTTTATAGACTCTCATTCTGACGGCACCCATTTACTGCATAGGATCTATTGGTGAGCAAGTGATGTAATGCAATATTTCTCCAAATCTTTTCAGATTAATAAATAAACTCATATACATCTTGGATAGCCTGAGGGTGAGTACATTTTAAGCAAATATTCATTTTTGTGTGAACTATTCCTTTAAAGCATTTTTAGATTTTAATTTAAACCCATTAGGCCCATTTATGAACCGTTTTACTATTGATAACTTTCTCACTAAGAATATTTTTGTAAATATGGCCCTCACAAGTGAAGTGCACAGTCCCTCTTATGTATGCACTCATGTTCCTGTGTGCTGTCCCGCTGGCAGAGGTGCTGGGTGGGCAGAACTCAGTGGCGGCAGCCATGTTGTCCCCTGTGGTGCAGGCGGTGCTGCAGATGGGTTTCCAGCACTCACTAGTGGAGAGTCTGGTGCAGTCACGCTACCTTCTCACTGGCTCACACTACACCTCAGTCTCTGACCTGGTGACCGACGTCCTGCAGGCCGAGGAGGAGGAAAGGGAGCCGGGGGAGCCCAGACCAGGTGTTTCCAAACCCTCTATCAGTATACAGCAAATCTCAATTACATAACCTAAAGTTTACATAGTTTAAAGGATGCTATTGTCTTTACACTGTCATGCACTGTATAAAGTTTTCACAACTCACAACTTTCAAAAGTTTTATGGAGTTTTACTGTACTGATAGTTTTTTTCCAGAAAGATGTTTCATCAGCTGAACAATCTGTATGTTGTTAAAAACCACAGTACAATTCAGAGAACGCATTGTACTTATATCCCTCACAACTTCATTTTCATTCCTGTCAAAAATGAAATATGGTGCTACCCTGACTAGATAAAGAAGGAGATATTTGAAGGGATATTTCACACTAAAATTAAAATTCAGTTATTATTTACTCATTCTGGTGTTGTTGATGTCTCATGCCCTTTTTTCTCGACCACAAAAGGAAAAATAAAAAAAACCATGTCCTGTTCACGCATGTCCATTTAATAGCAACAAACAGCGACTGTAATGTTAATAGAACGCTTGTTTAAAGTGATCTGTTCTTTAGTATAATTATCAAAACATTAACAGTAATATTATTCATACATCATTCATTTTTTTAGTTGGATGTTCATCTAACATTACAACTACTTGTTTCAGACCATTCATAGGACATTCAAAAGTAACAATATTTAAATTTTTCTGGTGACATTTTTGTTTAGGGTCCAATTCTCACTATTAACTAGCATGCATATTACTAGCATATTGGCTGTTTATTAGTACATGCTGTCTAAGTGCATATTAATGCCTTATTCAGCATGACCACATTTTAGATCCCTTAATCCTATTCCATATACCTAAACTTAGCAACTACGTTACTAACTATTAATAAATAGCACTAAATTAGGAGTTTATTGAGGTTAAAGCCATAGTTAGTAGTTATTTAATTATGAGAAATGGTCCCCAAACTAAAGTGGGACCATGTTTTAAAACATCTAAAAAACTGGACATTTTGAATATTTAGAGAACATTAAGAAATAATGATTAATAACTTAATGTGAACGTTAACAAAATGTTCTTTGAACATATTGTTAGCTGGTGACCACCTTCAAGGTTTAAAAAAGGATGCAAAGGTATCAAAATACAAAATACATGCAACATATTTTAAGTGTTCTAAAGGTATGCGATAGAGTTTGGATGAAAAACAAACTGGAATTGAATTTATTTAGCAAAAATCCTGACCTTGGCATTTTTTTCATTTATGAAATGGAGCTTTATTCCATGGAACACAACATTCTATTTTTTGTGTTCCACAGAATAAAAACAGCTCAAGATGTGCATCAACATTTTTGCATTCCACTGCACTAATTTAAATTTTTTTTTTTTGTTTTTGTTATTCCATATAAACAAGAACTTGATGAATGTATTTGACAATTTTTTTGCTCTGCACCTTGCTGCTTTTTCTTGCATGAGCGACGTTTTGAATTTGCCATCAACAACATCAAATTAAAATAAGTATTAAATACATTTGACAACCTGCATTCTTTTCCATCCTCTTGGGTCTCACACTTGTAGATGTGTTTTGTGTGAGCACCCCCTAAGATCTGAAATGACTTATAGATTAGTAAATAATGACATACTTTAAATTTGTGAACTTGTCTTTTAATTTTCTGATAATGTGTGCCATTCATTCCTCTAACATGTGGATGGTTTGTTCCCTCAGAGACTGTGGAGAGGCAGAGAACACCAAGAACGCAGGTCTCAGACAGGGAGAAAGGTTCATTTTAACACGCTCTCGTTGCACTTATAGTGTGTGTGTGTGTGTGTTTGGGTATATGTATATCTTAATCTTCTCTCCATCTAGTAGCCTCTGGGATGAAACAGATCAAACTATCAGTCATCTCAACTGACTCAGACTGATCTGAAAACTTGTGCATTTGTGTGTGTTTTCCAGTGCGATCAGACCTGAGTCCAGAGGAACAGCTGCGACAGCTTCAGGAAGAGAGGACCTGTAAGGTCTGCATGGACAAACTCGTCTCTATGGTCTTCATCCCCTGTGGACACCTGGTCGTCTGCACTGACTGCGCAGCCAGTCTGCACCACTGCCCCATATGCAGGGCAGTCATCCGGGGGAGTGTGCGAGCATTCATGTCATGAAGCGCAAACATGTTCATACACAGCAACAGACTATTGCACAACAGTGTCATTAGCAAGAATTGTACTGCACTGGGGATATATAGTGAAAAAATACTCAACAAATGTTACAAATAGCTTCCAAATCAGCATCTATGCTCTGACGCAAAGACATATTGCTTGATATTTGGCTATACATTAAAGCTACAGGGGTCCAAAAGTTAACTTCACATCTAAAGTCTAATATATATATATATATATCTCATTATTTATATATCAGTTTTATGCTGCAAGAACATCTGATCATCTCTACAAAAATGCTGATTAGTGACCTAAATAAAGCAGGATATTAATGATGTAAAAAATTTAAATAAATTAAAAAATAAAACGTTAATTTCCAGGTTTAAGTGAGTAATCCAGATTTCTTATGTGGACTTTTGGACCCTACAGTACTTTAAAATGTTTTGCATGCTTGTAAGTTCTGGACAAAACCAAAGCTGATTTTGTGTGTCATGCCAAAGTGAACAGCTTTTTGTGAATTATAAATTATAAAGATGGCAGTTCATAAGAGACCATATTGTATAGTAATATTTTATTATTACTGCATTAACACATTGCACTTCTATTTTCATTAATAAAACAATTTGCATTGCACATCTTTGTCAAAGCTCTTTTTCTGTTACATATTAACCCTCATAGTGAGTTCCAGTTGTTTTGCCCCATTGAGAATTTTCTTTTTTGAAAATGATAATGTTTTCGCATTGGACTAACACCTACAGACTTTACTCACTGAAGGTATAACAAACCAACTCCCACCCCCAAACGGATCTTTTTTTTTTGTACTGATTATTGCCAAAATTACACGATTTTTTTTTTCACCCCAAACCTGAGGTGCATAAGCTCAGATCAACGAGGCCAATGACCAATCAGTTTCAAAAAGAAATACAAAACCTGTGGTAATTGGAAAAAAAAAAAAAACAATTTTACAAAAAAATACTGACTCCAAGATTTAATGATAATATAGCATAATGAGAAATCTTTAAAAGGCCGGTCATTTTTGACTGGAAACACCAAAATAGGCACAGGACAGTGATTAAATGTCTAGTTTTGGCCTTTTCTATTTGCAGAGGAGGCTTGTAGGATGTGTGTCTGTTTATTCATGTTTGTGGCCAAAGACACCAATCTAAACACAAACAAGATGTATAGTCAGTAGATGAAAAGCATACTTTTATTAACAAACATCTATTTACACTCTGGTCAGCAAACATGTGTTGATGGACAGGCAGTCAATGAAGAACTATGGAGAAGAGACCAAACACAGAAAAGAGATACAAAAAGTGTTTACAAAAAACACCTGTAAAAAGAGAGAGACATACAGACGAAGAGAGGGGTGTGATATAAATCTATATCATTCTTTTGCTCCTTATAACACTTCTGCAGCAGACTACCATTGCTGGCCTATGGTGAATATCGTAAACTCTACAATTACAGATGTACAGGAGCATTTTCAGAGAGTGGTACAAAATGCAATTTTCCTGATCCATAGAGTTGAGTTGTCGTGTACAGAAATACATTCAACACTAGGGGGCAGGATAGATTCATGACCAATATGAGGATCTAACAGAACACTGAACAAGATAACTATGTTATTAAGCTGAAAACGTTAGTTTTTGCCATTTGGTTAATTGGTCATTGCTAAAACAATTCTCCTTTTTGCATTTCAAGGGAAAAATAAAGACTTGTAAGCAATAGCAAGGATGAACTATTCCTTTAAGACTACAATATGTCCAGTTCCACAAGCACCCAAAATGCTGCCAAAACAGTACACATGTCTCATGATATGAAACATCTGGGATAACAAGCAACTACGTGACTATGAAAGTTAGAAAATTCATAGGCTACTGACCTTTGGCCTTCACATCTCACATCATTTGGAAAGAAATACACAGTCCCTCTCTTCAAAACATATCTCACACACACTATGATACATGTCAGGTCAGTCATTTGTGCTTTGAGGTTTATGTTTCCAGTAAACAGTTACAGTAGCTCTGCATCTACAGTGAAAGACATTGACAGCCACTCAACCGCTACTCGTATTCATAGAACGACATGCTGACGATTTGTTCACAAACTAATATTTGATTACAAGCACCATTCAGATGAAAGAACCATTTTCTGTTTCATAACATCAGCCAGTCCTGTTATAATATCAGTTATGATAACAGTATGAGGTTATGTAATAATTGTACTGCCGGTACTGACTGACAACCAGAGGAAGCCCAAACTAGTTTCTGTTCGATCTAAAGGCTGATACAAACACATTGTGCAATAAATGATGATTATTAACATTAAAAATACTGACAGCATGCACAGTAACCCCAAAACACTCAAGTCACACTTAAAATGCACAAATTTCATTGCATTAGATGCAAATCAATTAATAAGCATCTGAAAACAAATCAGCTAATTTAATGACTATTATACATTGTTTAGTGTGATTTGAGTGTCTAAATACAGAGATTTGGGGTTCATTGCATATAAATCAAGTCTTAAAACAAACAAAAAAAAGACTAAAACTGAATTTTACAATGAATTATGAGAATTGTTCATCACACTATGACACTCAGAAAAGCTCTAATTGTTTCTTGTATTTATATTTTACACTTCTTTTGCTTGTATTTTTGACTGCCACAGGAGGTCAGCTTTCTTTGTCTCTTTTTTTTTTTTTTGGGCCGCACCCGGTAAACAGCACACAATGGCCCTCCTCCACACACACAAACAGAGCTGGAACTTGGTGAACCTCAACATCTGAACTCCCCTTGAATAACTCAAACGCATGGACCACACACCACACCAACAAAATACTGGGCCTTTTTGTTTAGATATGTTTTACATCCACTTGTAAGAGCGTCTAAATGAGGCAGCTGGAACAATGTGCCAGAGCATCCGATGGAGCAGCTGTGTTTTGTCCAGAGCTGGGAATCAGAGAGCCAATTCTCCAGTACTCCAGAAAGGGCTGATTTGGGGCGATTAGGAACTGTTTTAAACAGAGGAGAGGCAGGAGGTGAGGAGCAGAGAGAAGGAATGGGGGGAGCGGCTTTTCTTCACGACACACTTTCATTTACAAAGACCTGAAAAACACAAAAAGACAAGAAGAAATGTTGTTAGAGATGTATCTGCTTTCTGCTGCTGATGGTTGTTATTTGGAGTGTTCTGTGATTAATATTGTACATCACTTCTTTCTTTTATGTTATTTTATTATGAGATTGCTCTTTTAAGTGTTACTTTTTGGTTCAGTTTAAATGTATACACTACCTTTCAAATGCCTTGGGTTAATATGGTTAAAATGTATGCATGATGTATAAATGTATACATCTATTCAGCAAGGATGCATTAAATTGATCAAAGGTGACCATAAAAATATTACAAAATATAAAAACTTTATAGAAGATTTCAAATAAATGCTGTTCTTTTGAACTTATTCACAAAGAATCCTAAATGTTTCATTCATAATATCATAAAATAAATAAATATATAAATAAACAAACTGCAAAAATATCAAGCACCACAACTGTTTTCAAAATTGATATCAGTGTAGTAAAGGCTGCTGAAAATTAAGCTTTTCATCACAGGAAAATTTTTTTTTTTAAATATATAAAAAAGACAGGTATTTTAAATAGCAATGATATTTCACAATATTACTGTTTTACTGTATTTTTGATCAAATAAATGCTGCTTCGCACAGTAGTGTATCTAAATTTTGTATTCTATTTAATAATTACAAAACATTTTCATGGATAAATTATTATTTGTTTAATGTGTAATAAAGTTTAGTACCGTTTGACATTAAGTGGAAAGTTTTTAATTCATATTTTTGACAATCATATTAACTATCAGTTTATTAATTGGTTTATTGGCCTATTTTCCCACCTTAAATATTGGTATTAGCAAAATCCACTTTCAATCAACCTCTAACTGCAGTACTAAAAGTTCAAACTTACTTGTGAATGCACACACTCACACTCACTCACACACACACACACACCCGCTGGGTGATTTATTAAACTCTCTGTGATGGTGAAACGGTTGTGTATCTAGAGACAGGACAAGTACTTCGCTCATTTGCAACTAGTCTGATTAAACTGTCATGAAAAATGTCCCTGGGGCAAATATAATGTGTTTAGCACCTCCATGTGCACATATTGAAAAGGCTTCTTCTGCACACACTCATTACAGAGCCTGCATAATTTAAGGCTTATTGAAATGAGGCCAGGACCGTTCTCAGAGGAACCACTCCACTGATCCAAATTTCCCACAGCAAAACCAAGATAAAACTCATACTGTAAGATCGAGGGTATATAGCAGCAGGTAGCAGGAGATCAAGACCCTTTCAGTCATAAAAGCATTTACAGAGGGATTTATAGTTCCCCTCTACAAGAGATGAACAGGCCTGTCACACTGTCAGAACTTTCTTCTTTGGAGTAAAACACAAGTAGGTCTATAATTCCTCGAGCATTCACATTAATATCAACGGCGGTAGCTCAAATGACTTGTGTTGCTGTCTCTGCTTGAGGGCACTCGATGGTTCTGAGGTCATTTCTTTCAGCCAATCACCTGAGCCATAACTGTCATGTGACTAATCACTCTGGAGCCGCAGGAAAATGATATCCTGACAACATTGACTGGTTGATAAATCAACAGGAACACACACACACACACACACACACACAATCCCAAAGACTTCAGTAGTGACTATCCTGAGCTGTGACACTGAAGTCAGCAAAAAATAAAAAATAAAATAAAAGTCTTTCCCCAGAATGGTGGCGCTATATGTATGATGCTTAAGAGAAAGATAAAACTATGTTAAAAGAACACAATATTTTATTTATTAATTAATATATTTACGTACTTACATTTTTATTGATATGTTTATTTAAGGCTTTTTTGTTTGTTTATTTGTTTGTTTTCGTTTTCCATTTACTGTTGTATGGCTGATTGTTTGTTCACATCGCTGTTTATGTTTAGAAGTAAGAAACAAAATACTAAATAATTATGATTAATCTCATGTTTTACAACCAGTATTTAGAAAGCACAATGAAAATTGTGCAAAAAAGCACAAATTAATCTTGTTTTATATTTTTCTTCTCTAGATATTTAAAATTTTGTTTTAATTTTTCTTCTCTAGACGTTTACACAGACATTCTAGCATCCTTGTGTTTATTTTTCACTACACATTTCCCAAACTATATATTTTTTTTTCCTTTTTGTCAAAGTTAATATTTCAATAATTTAACATTTGCGTGTTCACAGTTCTCTGATATCAGCTGATGGTCAATTGACATGCAAGTAAACAATGTGTTATTTCTTCTTCTGCTTCTATCTTAAATGTATTTATATGTATTTTTATGCAGTTACATATATGGCTATACAACTTGGCCAAAAATTTTATTGTGATTATTCTGTCATATACTGCGATTGCCAATTAAACTGTTATTTGATTTCATATAAAAATGCCTGCTGCTGACACAAAGAACAAAGACTCGACTGCTAAGGGAAAGAGTTACTTTTCAAGTGTTCACACTTGGGTTCAGTCTTTATAAGAGCCAACTCATGCTTCAAATTACAATAGTAAAATGAAATATTTAATTAATTTTTTTTCACTTTCAAACATTAAAACCCTTGAGCTTTTAACATCAAATTCTCAAGACAGAACACTGATGAAATGCTGTCATTTACTATTGCAATGTGAATGTGAACGTAAACACAGGGCACACTGCATTCTCAGATGCACACATTAATGCAGTGCTTAATTAATGCAATTATTAGCTTTTTATCAACTCATAAAGCCCTGTTTGGGAAACCCTGAATTATATGATTTACAGTGATTCACGGGATGAGTAATTCATTCCTGTTGTAATGTTATGATCCATCTTAGAGCTAGTTGGTTTGGATTAATGCTTTAAAATAATATTTTTAATATAATACGTTTCTTTGATCTTCTTTAACATTGTTCAGTGTAATAAGAGAACACACAGTCTCAAATGAAAACAGCTTCTCCAGACTACTAATGTATAACTGAATCTAAATCACAAATATGAGTTATTCTGAACAAAAGTTTTCTAACACAATGAATACATGGCCAGACACATTTCACTAAGGTAAATAACCCGTTCAGTTTTCAGCAGTCTGACTCATCCAGCCGCAGAGAGCAGGGCAGACTATTATTCTCAAGAAGATGCTAATAGTCTAGTTGGCACAACTAATGATAAAAGCGAGGAAAGTTGGCCAAACTTTGCGCCGCTTCCGACTGCCAGCCTTTAAAATGAGATCTGACCTTAAAAAGGTTCTGCAGTGCATAAACAATAAAAGTGCTGGCATAGATCTCATGTTAAAAATGAAACTGAAACTGAACTGGAAGCACATCAACACACTGGCACTTTTTCCATGTTAAACTAGAGAGCTTTAACAAATAGTCCACATGTAACATTTAACAATAACAATACAAAAATGTCCTAGCTGATATAAAAGCTCCTTTACTGTTCGATTGAGCTTCCCACTGTTTAACTAATCCCTCACTGGATGAGATCAGAATGCTTAATGAATGGACTAATTAAGAACTTACACTAATTAAAAGAAAACTAACTTTAATTAATGCTTCAGATAAGGGGCAAGCAGGGACAAGTGTAAGAGGATCTATTTTACTTAACTTGCACGCACAGAGTGTGTTTGATTGGATTCACATTCACACACATTTTATTTTTACATGGGGACATGTTTCGGAGTGTCTATTTACACTAAGTGCAAATAGCCCGATTTGTTGGCAGAGGCTATTTACACTAACTCCGCCCACCAACCTGTGATTGGGTTAGTCAACATTAAAAAAGACACTCTTTCAGCATCAGTTTCAGTAGCGTAGATAGTAAATGCTTTTTGATGCGATCGACCCGAGTTCAAACCTGCTTTTTGCCAAACTTTTTTTCTCCCTTTTCAAATCTCATATTGCATCAGAAAGGCATTTATTTTCATTAAAAATGAAGGAAATAATCAAAAAGTTGAAATTAAAGTATCGGGTAGGGTTAGGGTAGGTGTAGGGAGGGCTTTATTGTCCCAATAAGGTGGAATCCATTTAATAATCTGAATTAAAACTATAATTTACACTCAATACGTCATTATTGCATACTGTTTTATAATGTACTACAATACTGAGGTGCAGATAATTGCTACTATTTGCAATAAGTAGTATAAATAGCAGAAAATCTTGCTATTTTAGCAGTGTAAATAGAATCTATAGCTATTTGCACTTAGTGTAAATAGTATCTATCGCTAAGAAAATATGCTATTTACGCAGTGCAAATAGCTGCTGCCAAATTGTTTTTATTAAAGCTGTAAATTAAACCTACTAATTAAACACTCTCAATAATTACTATAATTATTTTAATTTATAATATTTTTATACTACGGGGCTGTTGAATGCTTGAATCTGATTGGCTGACGAAAGTCCTGAGGTGTGCAAATAGCTTCAAAGGAAACGCACGGCTAAAGTAGTTCCAGGCGAGTCTTGATTTCACTTCACTTTGCCAAAATGATTTCAGTTATTTCAAAGGTCCTTTACAGCCTAAAACAGCAAAATAACCAAAACCCACAACAACACTGACCAAGCAAATAAATAGCAAACAGCAGGATAAAAACAACCAATTATTGTTTTTCCATGTTTTCGCCACAAAATTAATAATTCAACAAGCCCAAAGTTAATTATTGCTTACATATTTTACATTATATATGAAACAATTTTCAAACTGATGACGTCTTTATATGTCCTCAATAGGAGGTTTTGTCAGATTTTGTTCACATGTGGTACATATACTGCATCCCCCCCCACCACACACACACACACACACACACACACACACACACACACAGGTACTTACTGATGCACGGGCTTTAACAGAAGATGAGATGGTTTCTCATTGACATGGTAGAGTGGGAATGGTTCAAATCCACCAATAAAATCAACTGAAAACCAAACAAAAGATGAAATTAAAAAATGAAAGAAATGAAACTGTAAAATGAGCTATCAAGAGAACAAATGAAACATGAAATGATAATCACTAGATGTAAAAACCACAAAGAGACAATGCATGACAGAAATATGAATAATGTGAACATTAACAATGCAATATTGACTATGACACTATACATTACACAAATCAGACATAATTATTAACAATGAACAGTGTGTACGCATGAAATGCGATGATATAACTCTTACACATACATACATTTGTCTAAGTTTGACTAAAGTTCGAGTACATGAAGTTTTTTGTCTGTATCTGTACAAAGGTCTATTCGATCTCTCTCTCCCTCTCTCTCATACACACACACACACACAAACACACACACACACACACACAGAGAGAGAGGAATGAATAACACGTTTCTGAATGAGTGATTTTCATTATCAGATGTCTGGCCTCATTCAGCCCAGTGTGATAGACTCCACACCAAGAATACAGACACACATATTCTCATTCCTAACTTACATACAGCGAAAAAGAGGGAGAGACCGTCCCCGTGTCCCAATTCCAATAGTACCCATTTTAAATATAAATAAGTGTGTGAGATTAGAATGAGCCCCAAAGCACAGCATGTTGAAAATAGTGAACAAATGTACCCAAATCGTGTAGGATTTCTGCTGGGAATTTTGAAATATGTATCAACCCATTGCTCTATACAGATTGTTTACTCATGAAATTAAAATTGTCATTTTTTATTCACCTTTATTCATTCTGATTTCACAATACTTGCTTTCTGTTGTGAACACAAATGGCCGTTCCTGTCCATACAAAGAAATTTATATTCAATAATGAAGGACTTAGCTAGACGCTAATAAGTTGGCTCAGTTATCAAAGGCACTTGGAGCACATTTCAGTGTATTCTTTCATAGGTGAATTGGGATATGCTGTAAGTGAACGTGTTTTAGCTGTGAAAGCACAAACAAACCTTTCAGTCAATCCATAAAACCACAACGGACGCAATCTCAAGAGCAATTTCACCTCCATGTTTACGCACATTAAACATACAGCAGGCTGGAAAATAGCAGGGCTGGTTTGTTTATCACAAACGACAGGCTTTGAGCTCATAATGTGTCATTAGTGTTTGCAGGATCCATGGAGCTCCAGAGACCATGAGCGGCACTACTATGTGAGGAATGCTGGGAAGGCAGAAGTTATTCCTACTGATGTGAGTAAATGGAAAACTTCACACGTACTTCATACTTTAAGACTTGTTTAAAGGGTTGGTTCAACCATAAATGAAAT
>JAUZSZ010000143.1:7374390-7385981 GCA_034780575.1 Labeobarbus marequensis
CTCAAAGTGTAGTAACATCTACAAGCAATATGAATGCTCCTGAGCTAAATTTCAACTGTCCCAGATAAGGGTTTGAAAACTTATGCAATGGAATCATTTAAGTTTTTTATGTATAATAGCAAAGATGTTAAACACCTGTTATTTGCTTTGCCATTATGGTGTATGGAGTGTAGATTGATGTGGAAAAAAAGCAATTTAAAGCAGTTTAACATAAGGCTGCAACATAACAAAACGTGAAAAAAATTAAGGGGTTTGAATACTTCTGCAAGGCACTGTGTGTGTGTATATATATATATATATATATATAGAGAGAGAGAGAGAGAGAGAGAGAGAGAGAGAGCGGCCTTAAATTTATGTATTATTACTAACCCTAAATGCATAAAAGTGCAGTTTTAACATGAACTGATACACTTAATGTGATGCATATTTGTCAGTCCTACATAGTCATACATAATATTTCTGTAATAGTACTATTAGTAATAAAGTAGATGCATTTTAAATTCACAATAACCAAGTTTATATATTTATCGTTTTTAATTAATTGAATGTTGCTTGTTTCATAGCTTGCCATATTTGATACTTTTTACCTGACTAAATGTAATTTTCACCATGAACAGATTCTAAGTTATTTGAATAAATGCATTTTTAAAAATATGACTATTTAAATAAAATCAAATAATGCAAATTTATATAAAATCAGTTACATAAATCTTTAAGGCCTATTTTTTAGTATATATTTTCTATTTATATATATTTATATATATATTTTCTATTTTTATTTTATTATTATTATTTATTTATTTTGTTTGGCATTGATATTAACACAACAATTATGTTCTCTGATTTTAAAATTTGCACCTCTAGTGGCATTAAATGTGCTTTGAAAATGTCATTCTACACTTATTTTGTTTGTTAGTAGTGTAACAGTAAGCTGATCGTCTTTGGCTCAGATAGAAGCGTTGGCTGTTTCACTGGTGAGCTGAATACACTTCTCCACGCTCCATCTCTCTCACTTCTCTGCTCATTCCTTCTCTTGTCCAGACACGCCCAGTTTCATGTCATGAGGTGTGTGGGCGTGACACTGCATGGCCCTCTGCTCCACTTCACTTAACACATTATACTCAACATGGGAAAAATCATTGGACTTTTAAAAAACATCTTAAATCATTTTTGCAGTTCATTTCAAGGGTTGTGCATTGTGGCAAATTCATTTTTAAAAGTATTCCCTGTAGTTTCTCTGTGAGCTCATAAAAACTGCATGCAATTTATAATATTACTACATTATTAATTTACAGTTGGAATTGTTTTCTATTTATCTATTGTTATAACCTAATATAATCTTAATTAGTAATCTTCAAACAGTTCAATTCCCACTGCTTTTCTGCCCAAGTGCAAACACACCTGTGTGCACACTTGCTGCAAGTAATGTAAAATTGAGTTGCCTCAAAACACTGCATTTGAAAGAAGAGAAATGAGCGTGTGTGTGTGTGTGTGTGTGTGCGCGGGGAGATTGCAAGGGAATGAGAAAGAGAGAGCAATATGAAGGGGAAAGAAATAGAGAGTGAGAGAGCAAGAGGAAGGAGAAAAAAACCTCTCAAGGCTTTCTCAACAGCTGCAGACAGTTTTGAAACCCCCGTCATTGTGATTTCCTCTCGCTCTGCAAAGTGCTGCACAGCACGGTAAACAATGCTCGACACGGAGGAGAAGAGATCAGCGGGGCGCACACAGACACACACACATTTGGGAGTTTCAAACAACATGAAACTCAGCAGTTTTCTTGAAATCGGCTGGTTCAGTCATGTCTGCGTTCAGACGCATGCTATGCATCATGCCGCGGCCTGCAGATTACAGTACAGGCTAAAATACTGAACACTGCAGCCCTGTTTTCCAGAGCGGTTAGAGGTGTTAACATGACAAACGCAATCGTATCCGCAGCTCTGTTCATGCCATAGCATCTCATCAGCCTGTACACATCAGTGCCGTAAAGGTCACTATGTGAGTTGGAGAGCCGAGTTGAATTTTGACTGAGATTTTACACATGCCATTGAGCTGGGAGTGCTAAATGTCATCTACCACAGAGAGGGCATGTGAGGTGAACACACACACACACACACACCACACACGCACACACACACATCAGTGTTAAGGGTGTGCGATATCTCAAAATTATTTGGAATTTTTTCCAATAACAATAATTAAATGATATTTTAGTGTTTTTTTGTGTTGGTTTAGGTCTGTTGTGGATAAATAAATATGAAACTAAAACCACCAATAGGTGGCGACAAGTTCCTGTGCTCGTCCGAAATCGCGTACTGTCTGAGTAGCTACTACATTTGAATTTGAACGTACTTTGTGACCATTAAAAAGGTACGTTCTATATAGTATGAATATAAGTAGTATGAATGAAATTCAGACATACTGATGATATGGTCATGTGACCTACAGTGTCAGTTGTGTAATTTCACTGGCATTCTTAAATTCTCTGCTGTGGCCTCATGGGATAGTAAAGTGTCCATTGAATGCACACTTCAGGATACTGGCAGAAGTAGTAGGTGATCTGGTTACTTTTCACCTACTGTTTTATGTTTTACAGTTTTACTGTGAATTCGGACATACTATTCTTTTGGCGTACTGTTTTTCGCATACTATATAGTAGCGAAGTATTCGATTTCGGACACAGCGCATGTTTTAATGGGTGATTCATTGACTCATTCATTCAAATGATTTGTTCAAAATGGCCAGTAGCCCTTCACTACAGAACACAAGATCCAGGGGGCGTGGTTGGATCTAGGAGGTGGAGACCCCCAAATCTAGGGAGTGGAGATTGGTAGGTTTAGGGGTGGAGATGGGTGGGTTTAGGGATCAGGGGGTTGAGACGGGTAGGTTTAGGTATATGGAAGGTGGGAGGAGTTGGATCTAGATCCAACCACACCCCCTGGATCTTGTGTTCTGCAGTGAGGACCATCTCAAAATGGCTGATTCATTTAGAAACAAAGCAAATGACTGTCTTCATGAATGGATCACTGAATCATTGACTCGTTCAAAAATAGACTAATTCAAGAACGAAACATAGCAGTGTTGCTCTGAGACACAAATGTTCTACTCCGGCTTTGTTTGGAACTGTTTTTATTAGCAAAACAGAAAAAAACAGACATTGTTGTGTCTATAATGTAACTCGCTCAATATTAACTGCTTGTTTGTTGAACTGTTGTATAGAATTAATCACATTTGTAATCACGCTCATGCGCCGATATTCTGGAAAACTGCCTCTTTTTGTTTTTAAAATTTTTGGCTTTTTATGCCCTTATTTTGATAGAACATTATCTAGACAGGAAGTGAAGTGGGAGGGAGAAAGGGGGACAGGATCAAGAAAGGTCCACAAGCCGGGACTTGAACTTGGGACTCCTGAAGCGCACTTCCATGTCGGCACACTGCCTACAAGACTATCAATGGCAACCGGAAAACTGCCTTTTTTTGTTTGTGTGATATTACGTGACAATATCATATCTTACAAAAAAAAACATACAGGAGTATTTTTGTTTGCCTTTATAACATGAATTATAAGGGCATTCTAACAGGCTTCATCATGCAGTGAATGCTTTTAGACTGTTTTTTTGCAACATGAATGACATACACGATAATGTCAGCTCGCACATTGTTAAAACAACAATTACAGTATTATCGTAGAGGATAAATATCGCACACCCTGAATCAGTGTATGTTAGACATTTTCTTGAATCATACACTCCACACATGGACGTTAGACCACACATGGACGTTAGAGGAGGTTTGTGGGAAATCTTCCCAGCCGTTTAGATCCTGTCTGGTTATCAGGGTTAATGGTGTCTTGGTGGGCTGCTGTGGTGAAAGTTTAACAGGCTTATCTGCAGGTTAGGCAATAGATAAGAACGTTTACTCTGGCTCTGTCTATCACTGCTAAAGTGGGTCATGTTTCTGCTGTGTGCAAGCAGAGTCCTGTTACCACACACACTATGACACATGAGTCAAATATTCAGCACTGTATAGGCATCATTGTAGTGTGTATACTACATCTTCGGGCATATTAGAGGTTGTGCTGTGTTAACCCTTATCTGTCCTGTTGTCTTTTTACTTTTACTTTGTTAAGCCAGTCCTTACTATTACTACTGATCAAACCACTAAATCTGATTGTTAATTTTTGGTGTGTTGTGAATGATACTTCAAATGATGGTCTTGTTGAGGAGAGGTGTGCTGTTACTTTTATACATAATCAATCTTAAATATTTCACCTGATTAAAAACTGACAAAAAATAACAAAGAATTAAATTCATGGAGAGAAACAAATATCATAAAGACGAGGCAAGTAAGCAACCAACTAGCAGCCACACAGAACACTGTAGCAACCACTTAGAACACCCTAGCAATGACCCAGAACAGCCTAGCAACCACAAAGAACAACCCAACAACCACTTGGAACAACCTAGCAACCACCCAAAACAGCCTAGCAACCACTTAGAACACACTAACAAACACCAAGCACAACCTACTACCCAAAGCAGCCAAGCAACCACTTAGATTGCCCTAGCACTGACACAGAACACCCACCCTTACAACCACCAAAAACACTTAAACCACCAATAACAGCCTAACAACTATTCAGAACAGCCTAGCAACCACTACCAACAACATAGCAACTATCCAAAAACTGTTTTAACCACCTAAAATACCCTAGTAACCAACCACAACAACCTAGCAACCACCAAGAATGACCTATTTAACCATCAAGAGCAATGTAGTAACCACTCAGAGCACCCTAATAACCATACAACAGCACCCAGGCACCCACCTGGAACATGCAAACAACCACCAAGAATAACCTAGAAACCATACAGAACACCTTAGCAACCATTCAATGTATCATAGTAACCACCTAGAACACCCCAGTAACCATAAAGCCGTACTCAGGCATCCATTCAGAACATGCTAACAGCCACCAGGGACAACCAACCACTCATATCAGCCTAGCAAGTACATAAAACCACCTAGCAATCATCCAGAACAACCTAGCAGCTACCTAAAAAACCTAGCAACGACAAAGAAAAACCTAGCAACTGACCACTCATAACAGCCTAGCAACTACCTAAAACAACCTAGCAATGACAAAGAAAAACCTAGCAACCATCCTGAACACCCTAGCAAACTCCAAGAACAACCAACCAACCATTCATAACAGCCTAGCGACTACCTTAAAGAACCTAGAAATGACAAAAGCCTAGCAACCATCTATAACAGCCTAGCAATCACCAAGAACAACCAACCACTCATAACAGCCTAGCGACTACCTTAAAGAACCTAGAAATGACAAAAGCCTAGCAACCATCTATAACAGCCTAACAATCACCAAGAACAACCAACCACTCACAAGAGCCTAGGAACTACCTAAAAGAACCTAGCAACCATCCATAACAGCCTACCAACCACCAAGAACAACCAACTACCCATAACAGCTTAGCACTTACCTAAAACAACCTAACAACAACCAAGAAAAACCTAGCAACCGTCCAGAACACCCTAGCAACTACCAAGAACCACCAACTACTAATATCAGCCTAGCAACTACCTAAAACAACCTAGCAACTATCCAGAAGACGCTAGTAACTGCACAGGCAGGTTGTAGATAGCATTTACTGGTGGAAATGAACTTTGCAAATTCTGAAATCAGTGTATTTTTTTGTAACTCCTTCAGCACTATAACTGTAACTTGAGAATGCGCTCCAGGACGGTTATTATTACGAAATCCTCTTTGGCAACGCTGATCTTTGGCAGGCTCGTAAGTGTTTCTCATTCTGCGGTTCTCTCTCTCTCTGTCCTCAGATCTCTGACATGTACTCAACTGTTTGTAAGACCCTGAAGAGGAGACACCAGCAGGGCCAAAGCCAGGAAGATAGCAGGCCGACGGCCTCTGCTGCGTCCCAAGGGGTGGACCGGGGCGGTGCGGGCTGGCCTTCTGCCGGTGCTGCAGGGGAAGAACCGTGGGGGAGGAGCGGTCCCCAGGAGGAGCCCTGCTATGAGCCTGTGGGCGAGAAGACGTGGCCCCGGGGCCTGGCGCAAGACTCAGACCAGGCCTACGCCACCATTGATTCCCACCGGAAACGAGAGAAGCTGGCCAGCAACACACTGAAGCCTAAAAAGAAACCTGTGCAGGCTCCGGGCAGAGCCATGACCTGCGAGAACTTTTACGAGACTATTGGCGACGTGAAGCAGGAAGCGAACGCAGCAAGCACCACCACTATCTTTACCTTTAACGACGGCATGGAAATGTACGTTACGGGGCTATAAAATAAAGCCTGACTTAAGCCGTCAAATTAAACACCTACAGAGGAGAAACAACAAACTGCAGCCCTCTGACAAATGAAAAGATACACAGCCTACAGCTGCCAAACACACGCCAACCTAAATAACCACACAACCGATGTATATTTATTCTTACCATAGGAGTGCACAATCAGTTGCAACACTCATGCAGACAAACAACACTGAATTGGCTGAACCAGGCCTGCAGCCGGGCTGCTTTTAGCTGACAGGCATGCTCACCAAATCTAGGGATCTAAACTGGTTCTTCCACCATGCTACAGTTGCTAATGATAGTTTACTGCAGGGCTCAAATCAATGACTTTAAGACTCACTGTAGCACAGGAGAGTTTGCATTTGATTATATACACTGTCAGCCAAAAGTTTGGAGTAATTAAGATTTTTACTGTTTTTGTAAGAAGTCTCTCACTTAGACTGCAATTATAAAAATACCTTAAATATAGTAAAACTGTGTAATAGTGTTACAATTTAAAATAAGTGTTTTCTATTTGAATGTATTTTAAAATGTAATTTATTCCTGTGATGCAAAGCTGAATTTTCAATGTCACATGATCCTTCAGAAATTTGCTGCTCAGTTATTAATAATGGCTCTTACAAAGAAAGTTCTACAAATGTACTAAGCAGCTAAAACTGTTTTCAACATTGATAATGTTAATAAATGTTTCCTGAGAAGCAAATCAGCATATTAGACTGATTTCTGAAGGATCATGTGACGCTCAAGACTGGAGAAATGATGCTGAAATTCAGTTTTGCATCACAGGAATAAATTACATTTTAAAAGATATTCAAATAGAAAACACTTATTTTAAATTGTAATAATATTTTTTGTAATAATGTTTCTGTATTATTGATCAAAAATATTTTCACTGTATTTTTATCAATAATACAGCCTTGGTGAACATAAGAAACTTCTTTCAGGAACTTTAAAAAATCTTTCCAAATAATTCCATGCGTTTGACAGGTTGTGTAAAATCACAATGTACGCACTGTTGGTCAATCCCACTGCCGTGTGAGCACTACCTGCACATTAACACAGGGATCACATGAAACGTCAGCTTAACTCCCCTCCCCTCCCGTTCTGAAAACACACCTGACTGGTTCTCTCAGCTTGAGACGGCCAGCCACCACCACAGTGTTAGTTTAGCTGAAACAACAGAATACAGAGTTAACTTCTCTTGTTTTTTACCTTAAACATTATGTATGCTGTGTGACAGTTTAGGTGGTGTACATATGGTATGTCTGGTTATTTTTCAGTACGCATGTAACTTGCAGTCAGGCCCAAGTGGAATCTGCAGATTATTATTATAATTTTTTTTTTTTGACACTGATCCTGGAGAAGAAAATGGGGTTAAAATAGGTTTAACGAAGCTACCTGGTTACCTGAATGCATTAGATACCATTATTATTACTTTACAATAAAATACATACATGATAATAATTTTTTTATATGCACTAATGTTGAAAGGTTTAGGGTCTATAGGATTTTTAAAAAAAAATTTAAGTGTCTTATGTTCGCCAAGGATGCATTTATTTAATCAAAAATTCAGTCAAAACAGCAATATTGTTAAATATTATTAATGTCTAATTTATAGTTTAATATAATTTTGTTTTGAAAAGGCTGTATTTTCAAGAAACATTTTGTATTATTATCAATGTTGAAAAAAGCTGTGCTATTTTTTTTCTAGAATTTTTTGATGAATAAAATAAAAGAACAGCATTTATTTGAAACAGATATTTTGTAACATTATATCAGCCGAATAAAATAACGAATTTCTTTTTTTTTTTTTTAAATCTTACTAACCCCAAACATTTTAACAATAGTGTGGGTATCTCTATTTAAATAATAACTACAAATATTTAATCAATAAACCTGCAAAATAATCAATGTATAATTTTGCAGAGCTTTCTGTGGAGTTTTGCAGATGCAGATTTCATGTGGGCCTGCTTAAAGGTCACTTTATGGCTGTGTAAGTGCATTATCTCTTAAATTTCTTTTGGTTTTTGGTTATTTTGTCTATAGCATGCCACTTCTGCCCAATCTTTGGATGTGTCAGGTAGTTTTAGTGATATGCCACTTGTTTCTCACAAGATTTGACATTTTTGCAATATTAACAGAATGGAAAGTTGGGGGAAAAAAAGCAAAACAAGATTTTTCGGGATGCCTCAGCCTAGCTAGTTAACATGTCATTTTCATTGTTAACATGTGACTTTATGAGGCTTGTAGCGTCAGTGTGCTGGAACGTTGCAGTGTGCGTACAGAGGGCAATAAAGGCTTCTAGTTTGGCCGGGGCCACTCTCGATCCACTGCTCTCAGGTCAGTGTGTGCCAGCACTGTTCCCCGGCTCCCAGCAGCATTTCATGGAGACAGTGTCCAAGGAAAACACAGCACAAGGCATACGGTTGCTAGTAAATGTCTTTTGGAAGGACGTCTCATATTCTGGGCTGTTCTGTGCGACTTGATCCTATTGTAAACAATGCCTTTCCCACATGCATTATGGGAGCTTGGATTAGGATCGGGGAAAATAATAGCACAATGGAGCAACCTCTGCAAGGGGAAACCATTGGAGATGATCCCTGAAGATTTCCGAGGGCCATCGGCATGAAATAAAACATCTCCAGTGCATGGTTGGTGATTTTACAATACCAAGTGTACCGCATATTCAGATCATTGAAGTCTGTTGGAGGGCTACAGGAAAGCTTTTGGATTTTGGGATTCGAGAGGGCCAAATTATCAGCTCAGGGATGGATAGATAGAGCTCATTAAGGATAAATAACCAATATACTGTCCTCATCCATGTCACATGCAACCTCTGGTGAGAAACGCTGGGTTTGTCATCTCAGTTTTAATATATACTAAGATGAAAGATTTTTATGGCACTCTATTTTCTTATAAAATTGTATTGGTTAACTCGTTTCCACTTGTAGCAACGTGTTGAAAAAGCTACTATCACTGCCATTCACGTGTTCCACTGTTCTGTTCAAGTATAGGCTGCAACTATCTCCTTGCTCGCAATGCATGCTTCTGGAAACAAAAGCTCTCGTTCTTTTTTTTTCTCTTTATCCTCTCTGGTGCATCAGATATAATGTATGATTCATTGTCGTGCCTCTCACTATAAGACATAGTGCCAAAAAACAGAATACCAGTCACCAAATGGGAAGGGGAGACGCCACAGGTGGCTGCTGCTGAGAGGTTATGGATCTTCTCAGGGAGCACAAAGCACATATCTGGTCCAGGACTCGTCCAAAACGGCGGGGATCTGGTCTCAAAGCAACTGTAGGCCCTCCCTGCCGTTATTAACATGTCCTTTGCCATATTGAGGGAGGAAGTGTGCTCCATTTTAGCTTTGTCTCGGCGGTTCCTCCCAATCCTGAATCTGTCCTTCTAGCACAGGACTCACTTTGTTTTGCGGGGCGGATCGGTGCTTTTGATGTTGTCACTTCTGAGAGAGGCTGGGAGAACCGATCGTCCGGCTGTGCATTGGCTTTGATGAAAACGAGATCTTTCAGGGTGTGATTTGTGCAGGTTGCACAAGGGTTTATTGGTTTTTCAACCATGTTTGTTCTTAAAAGAGGCGGAGAAATGACATGCCCGAAGTATGATATTTATTGGCAAGTATGTAAATAAAATATCTATTAAAAATCCATCTGCTTGCGTTCAACTCAGATGTATCGACTGAAGTGATGCTTCTTGTTCACTCAACCATATGTGGTTAAACAAAACTGGACATTCTACCATAACAAAACAGACCAAATCGCATGTATATAGAGCGTACTTCAATGCAACATAACTATATTATAAAAGAAAAGCTCTGGTATTGAAAGGTTGTATGAAAGGTTGTATGTTGTGAAGTGTGTACATAGTAACACTGCTTCCCCAGCATATGTCCTTGGCTTAACTGAGTTTATGTGTGGTCCACCCAAAGTGTAACACAGAGTATGGTCTATAAAAAAAAAATAAAATCTGTTTAGTAATATTCTGTGCAAACAAGATTGTAATGTTTTCTATAAAAAATCATTCATATGAATATTTGTTTTTACTTTTTTAATAAAGTTGCACCTTATGACTGGTTGTACATTGATTATTCTACTGCAATATATCATGAATATTTATGATAATTGAAGAATTTGATTTTAAAGGCTTTTGTTAAAGCCTGTTTCAGCCATGGAATTAAAAAAAAAAATAATTAACAAGTGTCTTTTTATCTCACAATTCTGAGTTTACATCTCACAATTCAACATTTAAACTTAGAAATGTGAGATAAAAACTTACCTTTTTATATTTATTCTGTGATGAAAAAAACTTAATACTGAGAAAAAATGTTAGAATTGAAAGGAAAAAAGTCAAAATTTATATTTCAGAGTTTATATCTCACAAGTATGACTTTTCTTCCTCAGAATTGTGCAAAACAAAGTCCCAAATGTGAGATATAAACTAAGAATTGTGTGGAAAAACTGTGATATAAAAAGTCGCAATTACCCGATTTATTTTTCTATATGGTGGAAACGGGCTTCAACAGTAATCTGTTTATAATGTGGGAGAATAGCCTACATTATGAAGTCTTTGAAAATGGCTATTAAATGATTATATTGCACAAATACACACATTTCTAGAAGGTCCACAAAATGTGCATCAAATCAAATGTCAAGCTCTTTGCTTGTTTTATGTGAGAACTGCATATAGGGTGGTGGTTTTGAAAAATATGCAGAAAGACAGCTGAAAAACAGCAACAACAACAACAATACAACTGCTTGACTTTGGTGGTCTTGGCTGGTTTCGGATGGTCTCCCAGTCTGGACAGCTGTTACTGTTGTTTACCTAATTTCCCAGTCTGACCGTCTGAAAGTGCCTGAAACCCCTTTTAAAAACAGCCTGGTCGGACTGACAGGCCAGCTAAAACCATCAAACCAGTTTAGGCTGGTTTGAGATGGGGTTTTTTCAGCAAGCGAAGCTAGCATGAATACTCGTCAAAAGTATTTCTCAGTCATGCTTGTGTTCTTATGAGTTCGACGAGCGAGTTATTTCATGATTTGTTTCGCCGTTCAAGCTGAGAAACAATTCTTTTTAGAAAGTGCGTCAATTTTGACCGGTGTTTTTTTCCTCTTCCTCTCTCTCTGTCTGTACCGGCCGGCGAACCATGCAGACACACCTCCTAAACTCGAGAAAAAAATCATTCCGACGTTTCCCGAGCGACCAATCAGCTGCAGATCTGCGATGGACGCGTGCCTAAATAGAATGTTTA
>JAUZSZ010000143.1:7523384-7534353 GCA_034780575.1 Labeobarbus marequensis
ACAAAGAGGTCTGATCTTCGGATCTTCGACTGGAATTAGATGGAGGAAAAAAAAAAAAAAAAGACTAAATCCAGAAGAATTGTGGCAATGTCTCCCTCCAAGACACTTGAAGAAACCTACCTGCAAAGCTACAGTACTGTGAAGTTTCAGGCAGTGAGGATGCTTTCAGAAAAAACTATTAACTAAATTAAATCAATATTTGGTGTGACTACCCTTTGCATTTAAAACAGCTTTTGTTCTAAGTGCACATGCACATTGTTTTTCAGGTAGCTTTGCAGGTAGGTTTCTTCAAACATCTTGGAGATGTTGCCACAGTTCTTCTGGATTTTGTCTATCTCAGTTTTTTTACTGATTCTTCATGACTGATTGATTTCTGACATGATTAGTGATACCAAGACCTCAAACATTATATTTGTTGACAGATTTGTAATAAAATTCTCAAATGCATGTTACAAGCAACCCAAACTCTCAGCACATGCAGAGATGGAGTTTGGTGCTACATTTACTGCGAACCACTCTCTTTACTCTTAGACAGTGAAAACACTGGATCGTAAGCTGCTTTTGTGTAAAAGAACACAGTGCTGCACTTTCTTGACAACTCAAAACCTCATTCGGTCTGCACAAAGGTGACCAGATGGCATCCCTAAATTAAAACATTGCTCTAGGAGAAAAAAGCTGACATGCCTTGAGTAAAGTAGTCTTGGTTGGATTTAGCCTTGAGTTGCATTCAACCTGTAGAAAAACAGATAAAATCCCACCTGGTCAGATTAGAAACAAAATAGAAGGCACAGACAGATAAAATGACCAACTCTAAACCAAACTGTTTGCTCAGCATTAGTGGCTCAGTCTCACTTTAAAGTGCCACACTTAGGCATACTCAGAAGGAGTGTTCAACTAAGTGCACATTAAGCTGTTACTGTATTAAGGATTTTAGAACAGATGGAACTGCTGTTTTGGATAATCAGGATCCAAGACTAGAAGCATATTATAGTTATTCAGGAGTGCTTTACAACAAGCACAAGTGCATAAGACTTAAGACAGCCCCTTTTAGGATGTGCATCATAAGTCATTGGTACACTCTGAAAGGAAATGTATGAAGCGATAAGCATAATGTGCCTTTTAGAAAGCACACCGTGTTCTCTAGCATTGCCCTTAGATGCAACGGCAATGTTCTTGATTAGTCACTCACCACAGCCTCTACCGCTGGTGATGTGTCACCAACTATTAGCAAGGCAGGACACCTGAACAGCAAAAGAAGAAAGACATAAAGGTTCTAAGGAAGAGAAAACACAACGATTTACAGCCAAAATGGACAAAAAAGACAACCAAACAGCCTACTTCAGCGTTTTGACCATATTTTCATTAAGTCCCATGACAGGCCTCTCAATCTCCAGATCTCGCCGACTGTGATAAGGAAATGAAAACTTTATCAAGATCAGCTCATATGACAATGATCAGTACATGAACTGATTATGTCACCTGTTGTAGGATTGGCAGAAGAGAGCCAGGTTGTCCTGATTGATGTCCTGAGCGATGTGCAGACGATATGTTTGAATGATCTCCTGGTTCTCTGTCAGCTCGTCCTGAGGTACAAAAACTCATGAACAGACTCTAAGAGAAATGCTTTTGTTCTGAGTGAATCAACTCATGGATGCAGAGGTGAGTGTAATCTTTAAGGCCTACCGTGCTGAAATGGTGTGCCATCACAATGTCTACTAGATTGCTAGTCCATCCAGATAACTACAACAGAAATACATGCAAATTTTTAGTGAAAAGCACAAAGTTTGGAGATCAAACGAATTGTGTTCCCAGCACCTCCACTGACTTGAGCACCTTTAATTATTGTACCATTCTGACCTGTAAGGTTATTATGAGCTTTACAACTGGGAAATCTTTAAGAAGATCAACTACCCTAATCTGTTGAGAAATCTGAAGTATGGAGAAATGGTTAGGCTTAGCATTTGGCTAATAATGAAAGGATAGGATATCTTAATTACGCATAATAGTGAATAAAAAAATAAAAAAAATAAAATTTATTGCATGTATTGTTGATTAGACTAAAATGCCAATTCAACTAAAATGGTATCTTTTTTTGATAAAAGCATCCAAGATAATACTAAGATTATTGTACAAGACTACTGTGGCAGACTAAAGCATTATGTGCCTATTACAAAAAACTGTACCTTTGGAGGTACAACAGCTTGTTGCTGGGGCAATATGAGTATCATATTTCTATTGTCATTTATTTAACCATTTAATAATGTTCTGCACAAAATAAACATTGATTTGACAGTGCATTCAAAATTTTACCTTAGAGGCAGCCCAGTCAATCCAGCCCTTAGCACAGGGGTCCACATTGATGAGAACCAACCCCTCCACCAGAGCAGGCTCATTCAGCTAAGAGAATGGTAAGATTACATGGATTAGTCCATCATTACGGCTCAAACTGACTTTAACATTCAGAGCACCTACTGACTGAGAGGATTAGGTGCTTGACATGTAGACGATCGAACAGACTAATGAGACAGATTCTTGACTTCTTGTGGTATTGCTACCTATAGACTTGTCAGGGTCATGTGACAGCTGAACACACTGTAATTGGCCTAGGAGCACAAAATACCATAGAAAACTTGATTTAAAAACATTAAAAAAAAGTCAGTAGTCAACATGAAAATCAAAACTGATCCCATTTACTTTCTGAATACTCATTCTCAGTCTTTTCTCTTGTGCATCAGTGCATATTATTCTAAAGAGTAATCTAGTAAAGAGTAAGCAATTGTCATCAAACAGGTATAAATACTTCTGCATCTGCAACATCTTTCCTTTTTGGTGGACATTACCAATTTTGCTTGTTACTGGTTCAAGTTTATTTATGCTAACAGGCAAATAGCTGTTTAAAGGGATAGTTCAACCAAAAATTAAAAATGTTGCCATTGTCATCCTCATGCCGTCCCAAACCTGTATGATTTAATTTCTTATTCTGAACAAACAAAGATAATTTGAAAACTGTTGACATCCATTGCATGAATGAATGAATGAATGCACAAATGCATGGATGCATGAATGAATGAATGCAATGAATGAATGAATGAATACATGGATGCATGAATGAATGAATGAATGAATACATGGATGCATGAATGAATGAATGAATACATACATACATACATGGATGCATGAATGAATGAATGAATGAATGAATACATACATACATACATGGATGCATGAATGAATGAATGAATGCATACATGAATGCATGGATGAATGCATTGAATTTCCACAGAAGAAAGTCATACATTTTTGCAGTGAATGAAGGTCAATATATGATGACCTTCATCATATATTTATTTTTAGGTTAACTATTCTTTTAAGCATCCTTTTAAACTACAGTGGTAGATATTGAAGCATTTATAAAATCTCCCCCATGTTTAACAATAAAGTAATAAATACTAAAGGAAAGGGATTTGGGTAGATGGCTGCCTGAAAAATTCTTATTTGAGTCTCCATTCTAGTTTGGAGTGCCACTTTCCAAGGTCTAGTCAAAATCAGCTTTTGGCCAACATTTTGTCTTGTTGAATATTCTGCTGTACCACTGAAATAGGCCTGTTATAGAAGATGGCTTGAGAATGCAACAAAGTAAAGCTGTGGAAGAGGGATCACTGTACAAATTGCTTTACAGGTCTGAGAAAATCAACTTTAACCTCAGTGCAGTGGAGACCAAGCAAAAATGTCAACCTATACGTGACCTATACATCAACACCTTAACCAAGTTCTCATTATCTCAGTGTTCAAAGCACTAACTTACTGCAAGGGCTCACACTTGGTTTTGACAAAGAAATTCAGCTACAGGCAGCCATGTGAGCTAATCAAAAGTCTTGTTACAGTGACCGAGATGGAAAAAAGTTCAGGTTTCACACCTCTTCTTTTTCCTCTCAGCATAAGGCTCTGTACCAGACATTCAGAGAAAAGCAAGCCTTCGAGGCAGCACTCTCACATGACCACATGTCTATGGACAAGCATGTGACAAGCAAATTATAACTCAAGTGATTTTAAGTTGTTTACGGCGCTGAAATTGTTTCGCAGAGCTGCGTAGGTGTGTGTTTGTTCAAATCGGCCATCTGACATCACAGAACCAAACAAGCAAGTGGCAGAAATACGATAAATGTGCAATGCAAGCTGTTAGATGGATGAAAGTGTGAGGTGCTGAACTGAAGTAATAGAGTCAGTAGTGAAAGACAGCCACATTGTTTAGTTAATTTGAGAAAAATACCCTTTATCACTTTATACCTTGATAATAACCAGCAGGAAACATGAGAGTGAGTGCGTGTTTGAGTGTGTTTATGACGGTATCTATCCTCAGCGTTCATGTTTGTGCGTAGATGGTGAATAAGAGCTTTGTGTAGGGTGAGAGTGTGAATGCATGTGTGAACTATGAGTCTCAGAGGAGGTGTGGGGGATTTATTGAAGACTGAGGACAGATGGTTTTACTGCAGACGCACTTCAATGATTTTCACCTCTGATGGCCTGAACTTCATTCGGCTGCTCAATTAAACATCTAATGGTGCGTTTTCACAAGCTACTCCAACTAACAGTTAGATATTACAACATACAATGATTGATCGGTCATTATAGCAAAATAAAAGGGAAGATAATTTACTTACAGCCAGTCTAGTGAGGATATAAGCTCCCGCACCCACACCGATACCAATCACACTGTTGATCCTGTTAAAGCACAATCATTCATATTAACTGGCATATATTCTGATAAAAATACACAAATTATTTGAGGCTTTAATCATGAATTTTTAAACATATGCCATTTATTTTTTATTTAATTGTATTGAATTGGGGATCATGTACAGAATGACTGTGGTCTGGACTTACTTTAGCTGGGTCAGAACTGAGGGCAGCATCTCAGCAAGCTCATCCATGGTTGGGTACTGGTACCTGAGGGAAAGCGGAAGGCGAGAGTGACAAATTAGTCTAACTTAAATTATTTTTTTTGTGAGCGTGAAAACACTGTGTCAGTAGTAAATGTGTGAGTTTTCAACATGGTTGAATAGATGGAGCCTCATCGGTGCACTGCTTTGCATGCCATCTATAATTACAGAACAGTTAATGTTAGAATTGGTAACCCTACGTCCATCAATGGATCTCTAAGTTTTTCCCCTTTTGAAAGTTGTGAAAACACTATAGAGGAGCTTTTCTTTTGCTATATTGAAATTATTATTATTATTTGAGCAAATGGGAATGCAAAAAAGACCTTTTCACTGCCATAGACGCTTTAAGGCAATTTAAGCATCTGAGAAATGTGGAAAAAGGTCCATTATGGGTTACATTCACAGCAGCTTTGGACATCAGCATCAATTTGAACATTAAGAATATAGTAATGATAATCAAAATGCTGTTTATGAAGGCACCTCACTAGGTTTTGAGATAGAGTCAGAGTTGTTTTTCTGTAGTTTGTCTTACCCGGTGGGGAAAGGAGGGGCAGATTCTTGCTGGCCTGGAGCGTCAACATGGACCACAGCAAAGTGCTGGGTGATCTCCTGCATGTCCTCGAAGTTAAACAGTGTGTTGAAACATGACTTATCTGCATCGCAAGAGAAAAACAAAGACACTTCTCAAATATTCTTTTCATAAATCATTATCAAAGAAAAAATGGCATCCTGCATACCTGAATCATATGCATGTGCATACTTTGCCCACTGAAAAAAACAAACAAACAAAAAACAACACACCACTACTATGTCTTGTCTCTATTACTGTGACCTGTTATTTTTTTTTGTAAAATTATACTATCTCATGTTGTTTACACTGTTAACTCAGTATGCACACATGTACATGTAGTCTTGTATAGTCTGTGCATAAATGCTTATTTTTCCCCTTTTTTCTTATTTATCTCTTTGGTTTAGTCTATTTAATATAATTTAATTTTTGTACAGTTCAGTTTTTTACTCCATTGTTGTCTTATGTAGCACGATGGTCCTGACCTGGAGGAAATGTTTTTGTTTTGATATGTACAAGCTGTATAGATATGAAATGATAATAAAGCCACTCTGACTCTAGATAAAAGTTCAAAATTAACAAAAAAGAGAAAACTTGGGTTCGACACAAATTTCCTGTCCACATGCTTTCAGTTGGACATTAGACATATACACTCAAATAAAGAGTCTGAAAATGTGTAGTGTTGATGTGCAACTGAAATCATGTAGCCTAGGTCCTGATCTACATTTGATGAGGAATGAACTTGGTCACTGTTCCATATACAGTAGTAAAAATGTGTGTTATATAAATGTATTCGGGATGTACTGCATCAGTCGTATTGTCATTGTCATGTGACCTACGACGTCAATTGACCCTTCACAAAGACCCGGCCCTCTTAGTTACTGCTGCAATGTCCAACAAGCCATTGCACTCTCACGCCACGTTTCATGCAGTTACAAATACATCACGGAGCAGAGGGGAAACTGACAGTGCACCGACAGACAAGACAGAGCATGTTACTTTTGGTATGAAAAAGTCTCAGCTTTCAAATTGTCATTTAAGAAATTCAAACAATAAATATAGTTTTGTGGCTCTTTAAGGTGTCTTGACAGATCGTCGTAGTGCCTCAGTTCAAGCGGCATGTAAACCAATCATCTTTTCATATTTACTAAAGCACGAAATAAACATCAGGAGGTATCTTGTTTCAACTGCAGAAAAACGTCAATCCACACCATTTTTCAAGTTCAAGTCCACCGACATTAATCTACTCTTCTGTCTGGATTGTTTGTCGGACTAAACGGCAGATTTGGTGTTATGATTGGTCTGACTGCCTGTCAATCAAACTCCTGGTGAAGGGTCAATTGCACCTTTTGGTCATTCACTGGCCATCAACTCCTCTACTGTGTCAATTGAAAGCACACTTCAGAATCTCAGCATTAGAAGTACTGTAGGTTATCCAGGTGCTTTTTGCCTACTATACGTATTAAAACTATGAGTTTATCTTCTACTATATAGCAGGGAAGCAGGCATATTCAGACACCGAGATGGTGTTCCTCCAAGAACAAAGTTGAGAAATGCTCATCTAAAAAACCAATCCCTCTCCCCTTCAAGTAGGTGAGCTGTATAATGATACATGTTGCCACTGAAAGACAGGAACTTTGAAAATATATGGGATGACTTACGGTTGAGTCCAATGTCATGATAGGTGAGAATGACCGGTCTGTTGCCTTTAGGAGTCCCTCTCAAAGTCACATGAAGGACACCGTGAGGAGTCTCAATGTCATGCTCCTGCAACCAATCAGAAGATGACATGTGAATTAATAATAGAAGTGCAAAGGTGTCAACTGTTTGAGCATAGAGCTGTTTGAAATCATTCTTGCAATGTCTGCATGAAAACACAGACTGAAAGGTTTACATAAATGGCCTTTAAACTTATTCTTTGTAAGGAAATATATGCTCAGCCAGTCAAATAGCATCTCTAAATCAGGTAATAATTAAGTCAAAGGTTTCTTTTAGTCCATTTCCAAAAAAATACAGGTCAACGTCTGATTCAAATCACCCACTTGTGTTTCGCTGTGGTGTAGGTTTTGGCCCACCCTTGATGTTGTTTGTTGTTGCACATCACCACAACAACCACAACATTATACGTCAAAGTAAAAAATCTGTCGCCTTGGATGAAATGGACAGCTCAGCTACAAGACGACACAAACAGGATGAGGCTTGAACCACAAGAATGAGGTGAGAGGCTAACAGCACTACTCAAGGACTCCTAAGGCCTGAAGAGCAGCAGGTCCAGCTTTAATCTCATTCCACACACAGCATGAGGACCAAAAGCAGCTCTGAGCTGCACTGGAGGAGACGGACACAGTTTTGATGCAAACCTGCAGACTCCACACACTTACATAAACACAAGGCTATAGTGACCTTAACCGAAGATGCACCATGCATGTTTGTATATATAAGAAGAAAACCATCTCTCTATACACAAGTAATGTCTCTGATAGTGATGTCTTAAGCAGTAGATCTAGAAATCATACTAGCAGCTGACACCTGAAGCAAACCACACAGCACCCACTAAAGGCAGCAGATTTAAAAATAGACGAGGCGGTTATGTTTGTGCACACACATATTTCTCTCCTTGACATCTCACGTTAGGTGACTGTTGTGTGATGTCTTGATGCACCTTTCAAACAGTCTCCAGAAACAGGTGTTTCTACAGTGCTACCCATTTCTACACTGGACGTGAGTGGCACACTGTGACATGACAAAACATGATCACTCCCTTTATAATCAAAGCGGTCTACAATGGAAACAGCCGTTGCAATGCTCCATCAGTTGGAGGACACCCGGTTTCTATTTGACGCTGCACAACTACACGTCCATCTGAAATAAAACGGTTTTGTCTGAAAAAAGCATTTGTGAACTGACTGCTGTGCATTTTTCTATACCCCTCGTTGTGATGCTAAATGCTTGTAGCTTCTGGCCTATTAATTCTTGGTCAGTAACATTTTGTAAAGGTTTTGAAAAAAATCTCTTATGCTCACCGAGGCTGAATTCATTTGATAAAAAAACGATAGTAACAGTAAAAACACTAATATTCCAAAACATTACGATAAAAAAAGAAATTTATTCTTGTGATGCAGAGCTGAATTTTCTGCGTCATTACACCAGTCTCATATGATCCTTCAGAATTTCTTATCAATGTTGAAAACAGTTGTGCTGCTTCATTTTTCTCTTTTAAGATGTTTTACTCCAGGATAATTTGCATAGACAATTCTAAAGAATAGGACTATTTTGAAATGGAAATCTTTTGCAACATTATAAACTCTGATCGATTTAATGCATCCTTTCTAAAGAAAAGTATTAATTACTTGAAGTAAGTACTTAAGTACATACAACAGCAACAATATAATCACTTCTGACACTGCGTGGTCACTTGCTATTGGTCTTTTTCCTCTTAATCCAAGAACCTACAGCAACAAAAAGACTCCGTCACCAAGACAACACCACACCACAGCAGCCAACCAGCAGCAGCAGGACAGAAATGGAAAAGCAGGCAGCGTGGATCAAGCTAAAGGTAGATGTGCCTGAGGACAGCTCAGAAACGTGTCAGGGATCTGTCAGAGATGGCAGTGCTCTGACAAGGATGGAAGACAGAGAACAAGGTGAACTTGATAAAGAGGCCGGGCGGCTGTCAGTGCGGTAAAAAGTCCAAATCTCATCCGAACACAAGTACCTGTCTTCTGTTTGTCTTTAAACAGCTATTAAGATAGGGAAGTTACTACACCTGCGCAGTGAGCACAAATTCTGCAAGACATTTTTTAAAGGTCTGTTCTGTTCAAAAGTAAAACAGTAAGGATGTGATTTAAATGGGAAATGTGACAATTCTGAAGTTACTTAATCAAGTCAATTAATTTTAGCAAATGAAGTTGTATGTGGCTTTGTAAAAAGTCAATATAACAAACAAATAAAAACTTATTGCAGAATCATACACTGCTAAAAAGCTAAAGTTACTTAAAAGGTAGAACATTAGTCTAATTATTTTTAAGAAAAATTATGCATTATGTATAACGTGCACAAAACCTGGAACACGTCAAGTAAATAAATTTTATTAATATTAATTATATTTTTATTATAGTGTTAAATATATTAGACTACTGTATATTACACAGCACATTATTATTATTACTTTTAAGCAGTTTGCAGATTTTGTATTGCATATAGATTACACTGCATATACAGTCATACACTATCAGTTCATGATTGTTACCATATTGTTTGCTGGCTGAAATACAGGAAACAATTATCATAATTATAATACATATTATTATTATTATTATCTGAAGACGACAGATTTGGAATGTCAGCCAAAAGCAAAGTTGCTTAAAATGTTGGGCATTATTAAAATTATTTTTAAGAAAAAATATGCATATTATTTATAACATGCACAACAAAACCTGGAATATGTGTCAAGCAAATTAATTATATTATATATGCATTATGAATTACATATGCTATACCACAACACATATACACTACTAGCAGTGGTAGTAAGTAGTAACACTTTACAATAAGGTCTCATTTGTTAATTTAATATGCATACGTACATGCAGTAAATGCTGAACTAAGATTAATAAATGCTGTATAAGTATTGTTTGTTAAGTAACATAGCTAACTAATGTTAACAAATGAAACCTTACTGTAAAGTGTTACCTTATTAATATTATCACTATTTCTTTACATTTATGTATTTCTTTTGTTTTATGCATTTGGCAGATGCATTTGGTTCACACCATGCAATACTAATAATAATACTAATTATTATTATTATTACTATTAACAGCAACAAAAGGGCAATTTACATAAAGGGACAAATTCTTTTTGGAAAATCCTTGCTCCCTCTTTTTAAGACATCGCTCCCCAAAAAGGTTTGGATGTGCGACACTTACTAAAATGCACCAAAAATTGTACATAGTGCATCAACACCACCAGTGATAAAGGAATCTTTAAGCTTTGCCTCCACCCAACAAAGTGGCCATCGTACAGCATGCTTCACTTTAATCACCCTAACACACACTCAAAGGCCTCCCTTTGACACTTTCAGACACATGAAAGTACATGACAGCACACACATACGTAAAAAACCATCAGACAAAAGACACAACGCCCATCATTCAGCCACACTACCTACGACACGACTCAAACTCCATCAGCACTCATGCACAGATGTGAGAGCGTGAGCAGATCACGTCTGCAAAGTTCCCACTGCTGCTTCGGAGGGAAAGCAACAGGCTACTCCGACACAAAACACAGTCTCTCTGTTAACACTCACCACACCGCTCACTGCACAGGAAACCTGGTTGATGTCCAGCACTGCCGTCATGTTTCATCCAGCGATCACAGAACAGACGCTTTCTCCGGTTCCCTCTTTTCTCTCTCCTCAGAGAGAGGGACAGTGGCAGGAGGTAAGGGAGGGGACAGC
>JAUZSZ010000143.1:7692462-7703207 GCA_034780575.1 Labeobarbus marequensis
GGAGCATCAGTGAATGTTTGAACCTTTTTTAAAAGTTGTGTTTGAGTCCCTCAACTGTCCTCAGTGTGAAAAGATGGATCTTAAAATCATACAGTCACTGCTGGAAAGGATTCAAATATACAAAAGATGCTGGAAAACTGAAGAATCTGCAGGACATGGAGGATTTTTCTGAAGAACAGTGCTCAGGGACTTATGAACAAACTTCACAAAATAAAAAACAGTTGTAGTTCATCCAGGTAACCACACACAGTATTAACAACAAAGGGTTCCCAAACTTTTGAAGGGGGGTTATTTTAATAATTTCAGCTATTTTTTGTCTTGTGGAATATATGTAAACATCTTTTATGTAAAATATCTTACTCAGGAGAGTACTAAATAAAAAATAACTTGCATTTTGTACGATCTCTCTTATTTTGTTCAAATTATTCACATTTTCTGCAAGGGGTTCCCAAACTTTCGCATGCTGCTGTATATGTTTTTTTGGGCTGCCTGCATGTTCCTTCAAGGGATGTGCAAAACTACATATTTTCAAAACAGATTAGTTGCTCGGTTGCCTGAACTGGTTTCAGGTTTACCTGACCCCGATTTACAGATGCAGCTTTTCCAAGAAAGTTCTACAGTGCACACCGTCAAACATCTGAAGCACAGTGGCTTCAAACAAAGTTTTTTTAAAACTAGTCTGCCTTACTAATCAATGTCACAATAAACACCTATATTACCACTCGAACGTTTGAGATTAGTACACTTTATTAAAGGAATTAATACTTTTATTCAGCAAGGGTGCGTTAAATGTATCAAAACCGACAATAAATACTTTCATAATGTTACATCAGATTTAGATAGTAAATAAATGATGTTCTTTTGAACTTTCTTTTAATTAAAGAATCTTGAAAACAATAATGCATCACATTTTCCATAAAAATATTAGGCAGCACAACTGTTTTCAGCATAATAAGCAGCAAATCAGCATATTAGAAAGATTTCTGAAAGATCATGTGACACTGAAGACTGGAGGAACGATGCTGAAAATTCAACTTTGTATCACAGAAATAAAATACAGCTTAAATTATATTCGAATAGAAACCAGTTATTTTGAATTGTAATAATATTTCACAGTATTAATGCTTTTACTGTATATTTGATCAAATAAATGCAGCCTTGATGAGCATAAGAGGCTTCTGTAAAAACAAATATAAAATATACATACAGGTCCATGCAGGTCCAGCTATGTTTACTGAACACATTCCCTTTAGATTCACACTATAACAGCCGCACGATTAAGCTATTTTGTTCAAAACTCGAATGACTGACCACAACATCTTTCAAAATGGCTACCACCATACAAATAAACAGAACCACTAAACAGTGCAAACAAACATCCAAGCTATTATCATAACTATAAACAGAGGAAGACATTAAGCTTTCGTCTACTTCTTGAATAAATGACCTTTTTTGGTAGCAGCAACTTAAGCAATAAGCAAAACAAAACCAAAAGTCGCCATCATAATATAGACACCAAGTTAATTGTACGATTAAACTTATACTTACTAATGCGCACAGTCGATTAGTTGATATTCGTTGGAGCGTTCATAACACGCCTTAACGCCTTCATCATCCCAGAGCTTCTTTGCATGATCGAAAAACTCCTGTGGAGACAACAAACATCTTTAAAACAACAATTTCTTACAAACGTAGAGCATCTGCATGCCAAAATGACTCAATTTCAATAACATTAGCATTCATTTTGCCTCTTCATTTCATTTAAGACATATTTCTTGAACTGATACCACTACATACTTGCAGCTACATTCATAAAATGTGTTTTGGTTAAAAGCCTTTTGGCTGTTCTGGAAATAGACTGACTGATCACATCGGCCCGCCACTGCTCCGAGCACATCTCATCATGCAAGCATTCAAACGCTACTTTCCTTTCCTACTTGTTTGCAACTTTACATAATGTGCTGAAATTTGAATTCTTTTTTAGCTTCATTAGCCGTTACAGCCGTTACTTTTTAGAACTTATGACCATATGTTGTTAGAAAAAATTAAATATATTTCTTGAACCGCTGTAAAATATGGTTTTAAAAAAAAAGGTACAAAGCTGTCACTGGCATGGTACCCTAAGTTACAAGAGTCAAAATGTACATCCGTTCCTCTAAGTGGAACATATCCAATATTTCATCACTTGTTCACCAATGGATCCTCAGCAGTGAATGGGTGCCGTCAGAACAGCTTCTAGAGTCCAAACAGCTTCTGGTCAAAATACAGAGATATTTTTGTTTAAAACTGTTGTAAACGGTGCTTGATCTGTGCTCATTTCTCTTATTATTCATTTGAGACAACTTTTTCCCTGAAGAAAGCAGTATTATGGACAGAGGACTCATATTTTAGCTGGAAGCAAGTTAAACGCATCTTAATTATGTATTTGTTTATTATAAACATGCAGCTTATCATTGTCAAAATGTTAAATGTTGGACTGGAGTGTTGTGGATTACTTGGATTATTGTGATATTTTTATCAACTGTTTGGACTCTCATTCTGACGGCACCCATTCACTGCAGAGGATCCATTGGTGAGCAAGTGATGCAATGCTAAATGTCTCCAAATCTGTTCTGATGAGGAAAAGCAAAATCATCTGCATCTCATCTTGAATGGGTGAGTACATTTTCATAAAATTTTCATTTTTGGGTGAACTTTTCCTAGGCATAACAACCTCATAAAGACACTATAGTATTATAGTAAAACAACCCATTAAAACAAGAATAATAAGGTCTTGTTACTCATATTACAAATGATAGCATAGCTCTACTCACCTACATAAGCGAGTACACAAGTGTCACAAAATCTGGAACACTAATACAGATTTGTAGAGTGTACAGAGCCAAAACAAGTGCTCTTTGTCCATCTCTGGCAAAAAAAAAAAAAGACACACACATTGACTTTAAGCCAGAGAGATGGTCCATATGTTAAAGGCGACGGGGAAGAGTCCCCCACAATGCCAAAACATGATTAACACACACACATGAGAGCTGATACAGTCAGATGGTGCAGAACAGCAGCAGTGCTTCCTAAAAAGCAAATATCCCATAATGCTAACTTAATTCCAAAGGCTGTTTTAAAAACCAAACCCTATTTAGCTGCCTACCTAGACAGCGTTTTAGGACATCATATGTGTTTCAAATGAAATCAAATGATCATTTGAAACATTTCAAAATTCAGAATATGCTTAATGATGCCCAAATGCTGTTATCCAAGCAGACAGCTCACTAGGTTTTAAAACGAAGCCCAAGAACCCCTCAAGAGTAGACATCTTACCCTCTCTAACAACCACAGGACATGCAACACGTGTTCAAGTATAGAGAACCAGGTTTCCTCCATGACCTCAGGGACATGCGCTGTGACTCTACCCAAAAACAGCTCAGCGTTACTGGGCTAAATTCCTTCTGATGGCAGCTTGTGCTGGACGTCCTCTAGCTGCACCATACACACACACAGTCCAAAAATATGTACAGGCTGGAACACTTGCCCTACTTTTAATTGAGTGTGAGCTGCTAATTTGCTTTCCTGAGAACTAGCATGTGCACAGACACACGTACACATACAACTCTTCTTTGTCATTTTTGTCATTCATGTTTTTTTAACTAGTTAAACTAAAAGAAAATGAGAAATTTGGACCTACATAAAATTCAACATTTATTTTACTTAAAGTAACAATCTTTTTAATGTTTTTTTTTAAGTTTCAGTTAACTACTATAACTTGCAAAATAAAAAAATCAAACATGCAAGAAAGAAAGCTTGAGAAAAGAGAATAAACATTTTTTAGTATTATTAATAGGCCATTATAGTATTTATTCATATTTTGAATTGGCTTATACTTTTATATTTTCAGTTTTTATTTTTTTTATTTTGTAATGTGCTTTAAAAATGGCATTAGCTTTTGTTTTCTTAAAATATTTCTATTTAGCTTTATTTTTATTTTAATGTTAGTAATTTTAGTACTTAAACTTATTTTAGTTAGTCAAAGTAACATTTAATTTTTGTTTAAGATTTTTTAAGTTTCATATTTAATATTTATAATTCATTTTATTTCAGCTTAATTTTAATGACCAAAAAATGATTTAGTTTTAGTTAACAATAACAACACTGGATGAGAATGGTGTAGTTAATCTAAAAAAAGAAACCACTGTGCGCCCAAAAATCAGCTGCTGAAAACCCAGCAGCTCTGAAGTTTAAGTGGGTTGAAGTGTCTGTGAGGGTGTCCCACCCTAGAAGCTACAATTAGCAAACAGGTATTAACACAGCATTTTAAGTACCGCAGAGAAAGTGCATTCCAAGGTGTGTGTTAACAAGGAAAAGTGTGTGACCATTTAAGGTTGATTTTGTTAGAGTCGTCTTCTAGGCACCTTTCTCTCTCTCTCTCTCTCTCTCTCATACACAGTGTTCTTAGTAGCTGGCGCTCGACCAGCTGAACAGCGTATCTGTGCCAAAACAGCTTCAAGAGTCCAAAATGAAGAAAATATTAGAAGAACAGATCTTGCACGTTATTTTTACCCACAAAGAGACTACGAGGCTGACCCAGAAAGCCAATGTGTGACATCATGCGCGTGTTAGACCAGGTAAGACCTTATCCAATGAGTCATGGCTTCCAATGACAGACATACTCGGAGTTCAACAAACAATAAACTTACTAATAACAAAATGCCTCAAATACTGATCCACTAAGTAAACACATATGCTTGTAGCTATCCAAACACAATTCCACACACTATTAGATTCAGAAATGTATTACAATGCAATTCATAACGCAATCCATGTACACTGCATTTGTCAGTGTGGCCACAAGTGGCACTAGAGGAGACATCAGCATAATAAACGTTTTCTTCTTCTACGGTCAATTTTCTCTTTCCATTCAAATACTGTCATGATGGGGTATTTTAAACAAAAGAGAGAGGATGTAGAGGATTTTCTATTCACTGTTTTATTTTTATATTATTTAATTGTTTAATCTGTATGCTCGTTTTTAAAACGTCTTTTCTTCAATTATCAAATGCTCCTTTGCTAACATACACACACAAAAACTTAGCTTCAGCTGCTTCCAGCCATATATAGGCACAACAGCTACTGTAACTGTGTGTATCAGAGACAGAGAGAGAGAGAGAGAGAGAGAAAGAAAGAGTTCTTTTTGCAGTGCAGAACTGTGCAGAAATGTGAGCTGTGAGCATAGAAAACAGCGCGTGAGTAACAAATGGAGTTCCCTTTCGCCTTTTCTTTCGCTGGAATGGTTTAAAATCGCTTGCATTTGTAAACACACAGAGCCATAGTTTACTGACAAGCTGCACAATATCGCGTTCATTATCGAAGGCGATTCATCTGCGATAATGAACTCGTTATTGCATAGCTTGTCAGTGATCTACGGTTCTGTGTGTTAACTGCCGCACCAGTTGAAAGCAGGTGATGGAGATTTACCGCTAATCACGGAACCGGCTTTACTGACGAGATACGCATGATCATATCGTTCGATATATCGCCCAGCCCTAACCAGAATTATTGTCGAGACTGGCATTTTGGCAGCATTTTGTGTGTATGTGTCTGTTCAAACGCAAGGAGATATGAAACAAAGAGGATTCAGTTCGGTGTTCGCGCGCAGTCTGAAACGCATCTCTCTGCGTGTGCACGCTTCTTGCGTGTGTGGCTGTGAGCATAGAAAACAGCGCGTGAGTAACAAATGGAGTTCCCTTTTGCCTTTTCTTTCTCTGGAATGGTTTAAAATCGCTTGCATTTGTAAACACGTACAAATGATAAACTTTCACTCTATTGTGGTTACATTTTGCAATTAATCCGCAGTTCACATGCGTGCCGAACCGTGGGGCTTGGTTCGTGCGGATCACAGATCAACTACGATCCGTTCAACCACTAGAAACAGGAGGTGCATTTTGCATTCCTAATGCATGTTACAAGTGAACCAAACTTCAAAAAGCCAAAAAAACTGGAAAAAACTGTGCCAGGAGAAAGCAAGCCAAATCAAGATGCCAAATTGCTGAGATTGCAACTTAACTAAGAGGTTAATCTGAAAGCACACTATAACCTGCTGCGACGGATTAAAACACGGTCCCTGGCATTAAGAAATCCCATTAACACAGCCATAAAAGAGAGCAGAGCTCACAGATTTGACATCTACAGCTAAAAAGGATTGTTGACCCAAAAATAGAAATTGCGTCATCATTTATTCACAGTCATCTCATTTCAAACCTGTATGACTCTCTTCTGCTGAACACAAAAGAGGATTAGTTGAAGAATGGTGTTTGTCAACACAAAGGACGTGAGTAGTGTCCAAAACAACTTTAGACCACTGAAGAATCAAGTCATATAGGTTTGGAACGACACGAGGGTGAGCAAATGATTTTTTGGGTAAACTATCCCTTTAATTGACACCATAAGAGGTTTTTCAAGTGCTCCACACATCCTCACCTATTTCCCTCGTTCCTTCTCTCCAAACTGTCTACTTTAACCTTGGACGATGGCGTCTCCCTCCCACTCTCCTGCTCCAGTGAAGGAGACCCCAGTCCAGGTTCGGGTGTCCGCTTGCCATCCGCCGGTCCTCTCTGGATCCTTCCTTGATCCCTCAGCTCGGCCTCAGAGCTCCTCTTCATGGCTTGGAGCTGCGCTAGAGGCACAATGTCACAGTCTTGAGGCCTATGCCAGACCGTCTGCTGGTTTGTACAGTTGTAGTAGTAGAAACGATTGTTATTACTGTCGAAAAGCTCCCACCACTGGCTGCCGTCCGACTGACGGACAGGGACACTGGCCGGCGGTTCCCACCCGCACTCGCCGGTCAGCAGGTTGACGTACATGCGCTCCCTCGAGCGTGGCTCCACGATCTCCACCCAGTCAGACCTAGAGAGAGGACATATGGGTAAAGTAGTCAGGATATGAGTGTAATCTGTTAAGAAAATCAAGCAAGTGGTTTTGTTTGCAGCTTGTTTATAACGAAAATGCAGTGTAATAGAAAATCCCAGCTTGTAAAATAAACTAAATTTTAATAAAAGCTGAATGTAAAATGAGAGTGGAGGTTCAGCTCAGGTCAGCAGAAGAAAATGTAATAGTATCTTAATGAGACATTCAGCAGATAGGCCTGCATGCAACATCTAATCCATGTGTTTTAGTTCAACAGATTTACCCTTTTACAGATGTAGACCTGTGATTGAGGAACTGTGGAGGAAGGAGCCTGTTATGTACTGTTGGTTTTATCATTTTTATTTGAAGTTCAGAGTTTTATTTCCATGGCTGTGCTCCACTTTGCTTTTTTATGCCCTTCCCTCGCTGACTTCTCTCTGTTTCATAGACTCGGCTGTACAACATTGCTTTACGATGCATGAGGGTCCACTACTGGGGGAACATTTGCAATGGGTTCACTGTAAAAACTTTATCATGATTTTAACAGTAAAAGATTGTAAATGCTGGTAACTGGTTAACAGTAGGTTTCTGTATGGTGAGTAACTGTAATAGATCTAACCTTTCATTTAATGTAATTTTACAATAAAATACTTTACTTAATTACTTTTACTTTTCAAAAGCGTTGTTTTTGGAAGCCAAAAAGAAAATTCTATGTAAAAGTCATTGTATAAATTACAGTGAAAAATTGTAAACTGACATTCCCAGAATTCCCTGCATGACACACCACATTTGATGTATTTTTATTGAAATAACCGTTTCTTTGTACATTAGGGTTTTATGCTACATCTAATGTTGTAAAATTAATGGTTATTCCATTACTTTAGTGTCATGTGTGTTACCATAAGGTTGTTTCGTTTTTGTGTGAATGACACTGAACACCTATTTACCACCTCAGCTTGTGGAAAAGTTATTTGTTATGAGCTTTGATTAATCATATGACTTTCTCATCACCACCTGTTTTTGGTGGTTGTCAGTATATTACAAAGGCACAATGCAGATATTAGTACCTCAATAGGTTGATATATTAACATTATATTGTTATTGTACTGTTTTTTTTTTTTTTACTGTAAATTGAAGATAAATCTGTAAAACCTAAAATGTTGCTACAGTGTTTTTTGTTTGTTTGTTTTTTTACAGTAAAGTTCTGGCAACCACAGCTGCTGTTTTTCATTGTAAATGTAACCGATTTTTTGTTTGTTTGTTTTTGTTTGTTTTGTTTTGTATTGTTTTTGTTTGTATGTTTTTTTTTGTTTCTACAGTGTTGAATTGGAACATCCTAAGCCCTAGATGACTTGAAATCCGCTATGGTGCTGAATTATTATTATTATTTTATTGTTAATTATTTATTTTTCTTTTTTTGATTGATTTTCTTAAATTATTTAGTTATGAATTTATAAAATAATATATGATATATAAAATTACACAAACACATTGTACTATCCCTTTAAATCACCATTCATATAAGGAAATCCTATTTAGACTAAGGCAAGAGAGCACAAATAAGAGCATGATTCTCTAACAGCTGAGGAGAACTACAGCTGGCCCACATACTTCCATACAGCCTCCACATAGGAACAGGAACAGGAGTGTGCAGGTGTGAGCCAAAAACCTCTCAACTTACGGTGACTTACCATGGTTCAAACTCAACACACACTCAAGCATATAATGAACGTACAGCATCAATCACTCATCCTGCGGGATTTGTCATCAACACTGGAGATGTTCAGACATACATACATGCGAGTTTTCCCACAGTCTGTTTTTGGAAAATCTAGTGAAACCGCTTCCCTGAATGTGAAGTCAGATGGGGTTTTAGAGCCAGAACTGTTTAGGGGCGACCAGGCACACGGCCCAGAGACAAGAGCATGGACTCGTGGGTAAGATAGGGAATGTGGCTCTCTGCCTCTTCAGCACTGGCCTAATCTTCCCTCACTCAGAGTTACAACAAAGGATCTGAGGCTTGAGATTAACAAACCTATCTTTCTTTGCTGCAGATGGCCAATTGCACACAGAACACACAGGAAAGAGATATTATCCAGCTCTGAGACTGCTTTAGAGCACTGTCTGAGACATTAAACCATTACAGGAATTACACAGCTCAGAGAAACATCTAGAAAGCACCTGTTCAGTTCAATCCAAAAGGAAAAGCCTGAATCACACCTGTTGCATTCTTTCATGCAGTTTTTCATTTTTGTCTGAATTTTAAATCTTTTCTTCACAAACTGGAAAGGACACTCATTTCAAGTCTAACAGAAGTTCTCTTTTCCTCTTAAAGTATGATGTTATTACTGACACAGTCATGCTTCTGAAACCCAATGCATTCTGGGATTGATGACACAGAGGCCACTATAACAGCAACCCAAGCATGGCACACAATAATACAGCTACACTGTAAATGTGACCCTTAAAAATGACTTTATTTCCAGAAATGAAAATTATGTCATCATTTACTCACCTTCATGTCGTTCCAAACCTGTATGAATTTCATTCTTTTGCAGAACATAAAAGATTTTTATAAAATATATAAAAAATACAAACAACAACAACAAAAAAAAAACTGACATTTCTCAAAATATCTTCTATTATGTTCCACAGAAGAAATTAATTCATACAGGCTTGAAAAACATGAAGGTGAGTAAATGATGACAATTTGAATTTTTGTGTGAACTAGCGCTTTAATTTTATAGTCACCAAATCTATTTATCTATTCACATTTTTTATAGGAAAAAATCTTCCTCAATATTAAATAATTTCTTTAGACTAAATAAAAACCAGTGAATTTAGATGATACCAAATAAAGCTTATGGTTAACTGTAAAATATTTTTACAAACTTTTTTTTTTTTTTGCAATTTTGTTCCCCCATCAAATGCATGTACAACAAAATGACAATAACTATCAACCTAACTAATAGATCTTAAAAAGGAAATCACTTTACATTTTTAAATTTAATTTACATTCAAATTAGAAGTGCGTTTACATACACAGCGAAACTAGGGAAAGGAATCTGAACCATTTAACCAATGACATTTAACCAAGCATGCAAAGTGTAAAAGATGTTAGCGAAATTACCGTGAAAAATTCATTGACTACAAAAATTTATATTGTCCATTGTCAATAGTGAAGCAATGTATGTAGTACAGCTTACACAAGTCACTTTAAAACCAAAAAACTTTCTGATGGTCAACATGGCGAATTCACATGAAAAACCTGAATTCAAACTAAACCTGCAGAAGGACATCTATAGCCCTTATGAGAAATTCCCAAACATTCCACAGATTCCTATTGACATGACTGGAAATGCCCACAAAAATTCACCAAGCAATAGTAAAAATATGACCTTAAGACCGCATATGTAAATGCTCTTATTATTATATTACAAGTCCAGTCCTTTTACTGTATCATAGTGTGTCAACATATCAGTCCAAACAAGTACAACAATCTGAACTGTTCCAGCATGCTTTGACAATTCACACTCCCATACACACCACAAAAAACTGTACTTGTAGGAGCCCTCAAACATGTCTACATCACACTTCACCTTGTCCTGAAGTCATGAAGTCAATTTTCTGAATCCAAATCCACAAAGACACACAACAAACAAGACAGGCTGAAAGCTGGGACAATCACTCTGCATGTGTGCAGCTGACTCAAGAAGGCTACATGAGAAGAAGAAGAAGAAGAAGCAGGGCGTGTGTGTGAGTGTGTGTGTGTGTGTGTGTGTGTTTGTTTGTGTGTGTGTGTGTGTGTGTGTGAGACTGTGTGTGTTTGTGTGTGTGTGTTTGTGTGAGTG
>JAUZSZ010000143.1:7776302-7789152 GCA_034780575.1 Labeobarbus marequensis
ATATATATATATATATACACACACACACATATATATATATATATATATATATATATATTAAAAATTGCATTCTATTTATATTATTTGTAATTCATGTAATTTGTATAACATGTATAACTGATGTACCTTCTCCACACTATCATCCACGGACAGCAGCGTTTGCAGTCTCTTGCGCTGCAGCATGTTGGTGAACTCCATGTGAATGGGCTTCATGGGGCCGGTGTAGCGCATAATCCAATGTTTGTCTGGATTAGGGGCGTAGTTATAACTGGGCGTTCTGAATGGAGAAGAAAAGAGTCACCGTCAGTGGACCTGCTGAAGCATGACTGAGGGAAATGGAGAGAGTTTTCAGAGCGTCTCGAGACACTGTTTGTTGACTTTGTTCTGCTGATGTTGGAGGAAAGCACGCAGACAGATTTTGACAGCTGGGATATGTCTGCGTGAATGTGTGAAGGTGTGTGTGTGTGTGTGTGTTTGCACAGTCAGAATTACAAATGACAGCAATCAACTGCGTACTTTCTCTCTCGTTTCAAAAATGACACATTGCAATTTTACAGTCTTATGGTTTCTCAGGCGCTGACTGACAGACTGACATTCTGTGAATGTAATGGTTGTTCAACCATTATTCAGGGATAAAAAGAGAGAGAAGTGTTTGTAGCTCCTCCTCCTCACTCCTGTGACAGGTGTGAGAGGCCTATTAGAAACAAACAGCACTTACACTCCGTGCCTTTACAGCTGTGATTAAAAGCCCCCAGCTCTGTTGTTTGCAGCCATTACTTAAAGTCCTTCTACAGAGAAATCAATGTGAGCATCATCACACTTATCTGGCTGCTGCCTGGCCTTGTTTTGAGGGTGCCGTATATTTAAACTGATAGCAACTTAGCGACAACAAGGGACGATGTAAATCTCTGTCTCGCTTTAGTTTATCTATTTCCGTACTGTGACCTGAAAAAATGTGTACTGCTGTTCCTTTGACACTTGTTTCTTTTTCTTTTTTTGTGTCTATACAATAGCTCTGATTCAAAACTAAGTGTGCTGTCTTCTTAGACATATTTTAAAGTAACAAATTATGACATATTTTAATTAATATTTCCCTACTGCTGTTCCAAATGCTAAGATATAGTATTGAGATTCATTTAATGATTCACTCATTGACCTTTTCTATGGATTATATTGATTATTTTACTTGCATTTGATGAAATACCAGTTCATTAATTTATTTCACGAACATGATGCTTCATTCATTGTCGCTCTGGTTGTGTTTACACCTCATAAGATGTGTTTTTTCGATCCAGCCAACAGTAAACAGGGTCTAAAACATTTTGAGCTTGTCCACTTTGGACCGTTTCCAGAGCTGAAAACACATTATACAGGATAATTTTTTAGTGTAGATGCTTATGTGGTTGAATGTGTCTAAAAAAGGCCTTTTCTGCTTTTTACCAAAACATACGGATTACGGTCAAAATCACAGCTGCTTTCTTTATCCTGTTTATTCACTTCCTTTCCCGATTGCTCGGGTTTGTTCAGTCAATAGTGTTTCTGCACTGCACTCATTCAAGATAAACAGAACCCAGTGAACAAAATAGACCTAGTTGATAAATATTTTATTCAATACAGAAAAGTTTTGAATAGTATAGTTCTAATCTGATTCACCCCTTATGGAAATTAAACATGGTTTTATTATAGCAAAATGGTAATGTTTTTTTGTTTTTTTTGGCATACTGATTAACCTTAGTGTAACCCAGCGGTTCTCAATTCCAGTCCTCGCACCCCCCGGCTCTGCATATTTTGCATGTCTCTCTTTGTTAACACAGCTGATTCAGATAACCAGCTATAACAGATGGTATAACCACAGTTGGTATAACCACAGTTTTACTACAAATACCATGATTAAACCATCTACCCTGCTGAAAAAAATGGCTAAAACCAACCTAAGCTTGTTGGCTGGCCTTAGCTTGTTTAAGCTGGAAGTAGCTGGTTTTAGCTGGTCTCCCAGCCTGGCTAGGCTGGTCAAGCTGGTTTTAGCTGGTTATTCCAGCTGGTCTCCCAGCCTGACCAGCTAAGAAAGTGGCCAAAACCCCTCTAAACCAGCCTACTGACCAGCTATGACCAGTCTAGATCAGCTGGATGACCAGCTAAAACCAGCCAACCAGCTTAGGCTGGTTTTAGCTGTTTTTCTTCAACAGGGTATACCATGCAGCAAAACCATGGTTAGCTTTTGTAAGGGACAACAAACTTCTGTGCAGTATTTAAGTGCTGTGTATTTTTAAGCTTATTAGGAAAGGCATTAGCTTAGCAACATGCTCATGTCAGACTGGAATTGACTGTAAACAGAAAAGTTGATTATAAATATAATAGTAAATACAGAAAATTGTTGAGTAAAAATAGTTGTAATGTGATTCACAATACTATTTCACGAAATATTTGTATCCTATGCATTTTAAGTTTATTAGACTATCAAGACATTAGCTTAGCAACATGCTAATGTAAAACTCAAGGGCATTTAACAGTACAACGAGTAATTATAAATATTTTATATAATACAGAAAAGTGTTGAATAAAAATGATTTATTACACATCATTTAACCTAATATTTGTGTGTATGCTCTGTATTTCTTATGAGACTACCAGACTAGAATTAATTTTTAATTGAGTCTCTGGTGTGCTTGACGTGAGGAATGCTACTTGCTACACAGTTGCTGCCTATACAGAGAGCTCCAAATAAATCACATGAGATTCCATCATGGTTAGAATACAGCCTCAGAAGGCAGCTGCCTATGTAGGCAGTAAACAGCATATTCACTCTCTCTCTCTCTCTCTGGTTTCATCTTCTTTATTGGTCTACATATAATCCTTTTAATCCTCTCAAAACGCTCTTTCTCCCTCTCTTGTTCGTTTCTGCGGGATCACGCGGCGATGAGAACAGGGGGATTTTCCCACCAAATAATATACGCTCTCTGACTGTCTGTGAGGATTTGGACAATATCTCTGCAGTGGCCTTGTGCCAGTCTGAGGGGCAACGAAGGGTTAATCACATACAGCAGTGTACGAGGGCAAGGAGCAGAGAAGTACAGGACTAGTGGGAGGCCATTATAGACGGTGGAGGGTGGTTGCAACGGACTGAACAGAGAGAATGAGGGCGGTCCCGGGAATTTTTCATGGGATGTTAAGAGAGGAATTCTGGGGCATTCTCCCCTGACAGCAGGAGAATGATACATGCATATGAATGCATGTGTGGAGCACAGCCATTTTTTATGGCTACAGGGGTGAAAAAAGTGATATATTTCTTTGCAATATAGGTACAATCAGACAGGTGGCGAAGTTATAGAGGTGGATGAACCATAAAACATGTTTTATGAAGAGTTTGTGTGCAAAAAGAGACTGGAGGAGCAAAACAGGAGCAAGGCTGTTTGTATTTTATTGGTGAAAGCGAGATGACATCAGAAAAATAATAAAAGAACATTAAATTCCAGACTCTCTGACTCGAGCAGTTACTTTGAAGGGATGATGGATGTTTATGTGAGTCATAAAGTGGGCAGGTTTGCATCTCCTGGTTTATATCTACTCTAATGGTGAATCAAACGTAAGTTAAACTACAACAGAAAGCTTATTGCATGCACACACACACACTGTTTGAAGAGCTTCCCACTTACTAATAAAAAAAAATGGATATCTATTCATCTATTTCGGGTTTCTCCCTCATCAGACAGCTTGAGAAAGCGAATGTGCACGTTTGTGGACATTCTGTCTGATTTCATTCCTGACGCCTCAATATTTCAGGAAAGACAGTAATATTAATTGACAGTACTGTATCTCCTTGCTCTCTTTTTCTTGCTTGAATGCGAGAGAAATGGGAGCTCATGGCTGTGTGGTTTTGTGCTTAGAGACACAATGTCCTGAACGCAAATCGAATCTGAGAGAGAGACAGACAGAGAGAGAATTTAGTACATTAGAGGCTTTTTGTTTGCTCATTTGTGGTTTGTTAACTAGATAATATATCTGTGTGTGTGCTGTCGGATGTATCTGGGGCATGAAATATATTCTATACAAGTACATTAATGTAAATCTTCAAGCTTGTTTTTTATAGTATGTGTTGTTTTATATATTTGAAATATGTCAATATGCAATTTATAGTGCATTGTAAGTATGTGGTCAGTTCTCTCTTTCAGGTTCATGTACTGAGCAAGGAAGTTTACTGTAGTTCATTTAACGTTTATAACGAGCTGAATAATCACATCTGGTTTATTAGAACTGAAATTTGAAGGTAACTTCTTGCTCTTGATTGATTTGATTCGTTACTGCCACAGAAATTAAAGAAGAGTATAGTTTTCTGTTCTTTTTTTGAATATTTAAATTACATAAATTTCATGTATATTTAATTTTTTAACTACCTTCTTGGCTAGATTTTCATGAATCCGACCTCTGCCCAGGGATTTCCTGTATCCAGAGGCTGAATTTATGAGGTTACGGGCACAACAGTAGACTATAAAATGAGAACTATAAAATGAGATTTTGAGATTACTTGGTGTACACAGAGAGTGAGAGTGGGGTCCTAGAGATTTAGCAAATCCAGCTACCTAAAAACAACTGCATCACGTGTAGACAGGATTTAACCTAGACTATGTGAGTGTGTACAAATATGCTTTTCATCATCATGCATGTACTCGGCATTGTGTGTGTGTGAAGAATGGCAGGAGGATTACAGACCCTGGGAAAACCATAGACAGAGACAGGAGGATTTATCTGCTGGAGGGACAGAAATGGAGAGATGAGATGAACGAAGGGAGAGAGAGAGACATTGAAGAAAAAAAAAAAAGGTCCAGTACCAGCTGGTGGCCAATTACCAAGAGAGCAGGAGAAACCGGCAGAGAAAAACAAGTGTGCGTGTGTATGTGGGTACATTAGTGTGAACCAAAGAGGACTGTTTCCATTATAACATCTCTATCGAGTAGCACTTGAGTGACAGAAATAGAGAAAAGTGCAGTAAGATTTCTATTCACAGTGTTATCCATGATTTCCAGCTGTTTCTCTGCTCTCTTCCTATTCATCTCCACTACCACTGACCCTTTTTATGTTTTTGTGTATGTAAAATGGAGGCCAAAAGCCTGAGACCTCAATGAAAAATTAATTTTTTTCTGAGCTTAACCTTAAAATTAAATGCAAAAAGTATGAAAAATGTACAACACAGAAATATAAAAAATAATATTGAATATAGCTGCAAGCAGCTGGAACCAAGCACTACAGAAGCAAGCAAGGCAGTGAGCATCAGACCAACTGCAGCAATGAATAATTGAAGCCAATTTAAGATGATTTTATTCAAAAAGTAATAATATGCAATAGGATTTAATGGTTTATCACTTTGAACAATAGATGGGCTGTTACCAAATTGATGTGGTGTGTTCAGTGTGAGATGACTATAGCACACACAAAGTTTGGTGTCAACATGTCAAAGCTTTGCAGAGATACAGCCTCAGATGTAGTTTGGTATCATGCCAGCAAATTCGTTTGTGTTAAACGAAAACCATTTTGTCTATTGAAACAAAATCCATAGCTTTTTTACCAGCAAGATCTTAGTCGAATTTGGTGAAAATGAGACCAACGGTCTAGGAGGAGTTTGAAAAAGTAAGTTTTCAAAGAAAAATTAAATCGCGGACAGGAAGTTTGGCTGATTATGGCATAATTAGTATTGATCACAGAAATATTCATTATTTCAATATGTGTTTGACTATAAAGTACTGGACTGTTTTAGTGCCTAAAACACAACTGAATACAATTTATTTGTACTTAATTGTAACTGAGATGTTGTGAATACTGAGTGAATATGAATTTTTTTCTAATTTTCCTTACCTCCAGGTATTTTAATAAAGGGGCTCACTATAGCTTTATTGCTCAGTAAGCTTGGTTCTGGTTTGTAACACCCCCAAAAGCTTGTTCTCCATCACTGCATACTCATGGATGAGACATAACTATATAGTTCAAAGTTTAGTCAACCTTGACTGAATTTTATATAGGCTAATCAAGGAACTCTAAAAAAAAAGTAAACAGTGAATATTTTACATTCTATTAGTTGTCAAAATAAATTAATTACAACAGTTCTATCATACCTAAATTGAACTCTGTACAAAGGAAAAGGAATCCTCATGTGCAAGAATGTGAAAAAAGTCAGCTCATTTGCCAGAATGTAAAATGAGTTATTTTATGCATTTAAATATGGTTTCATTTTTGTACTTTACAAATTAGTGAAAAAATTAGAGCATATTTTCTAGTACTGTGCTCAAATTTTCTTGACTTAACTGACGACAGAACTACAATGTTGTATGCTCATAGTTTCTTTTGCGTTTTATTTATGATGAAGAGATACAGAGCGTGCACCTCATATTCACGTACAGTTGAAGACTGCATCATGAGCACAGTAAAATGGCTGACAGGACAGGAAAGTTTGTTTTTCTAAGTTTTACTGACATACAACCTAACAACATCTCATCAGACCGCAGCTCACTGTTGTTCTACTGAAGCTCATTTGGCTCATGTTCCTTTCCACGCTCGTTTGATTTGCGCTTGATGCTGAGGCGAAGTTGAAGTGTGCGTCTGAAAGTTTCTCGTTTGTTGTGGTTGTAAAGAGATGCAGTGGTTCAGCGTCTTAATAAACACATTTCTTGTTAAGAAGAAAAAAAAGAGGCAAAAACTGTAGTTGTGAGTGGGGTGGCCAAGCTTTGGTCAGTGGTGGCCACGACCACCCCTGGCCATCCCCTAGCTCCAACCCTAATCTAAAGATACCAGTCTTGTGATTTATGGCCAGAAATTATAAGCAAAAAAGTCATTTTTTTATATCTCCAAAACCACTAGATGGCGCTGTGCAGGAACTGTGCAGGTAACCTCAGGTCATGGTTATTATAACACAACAAGTTTGGTCTCAATACACTACAACATGTTTTTACAGGCGGTCAGATGTTCTTCTATTGAAGCTTAAGGTGCTTTTTGGATCACCTCAAATCATTGGCGAAAAAGAGACAAAGCAAATACCAATACTAAGTCATTCTGAAATTCAGCAGTTTTTCAGCTTTTTAAATTGAATGTCATGCAGTGGAGCTTTAGACTCACATGTGCTGTGAAGCGTTCGGGAAGGCAGTGGTGTACTGAGGGGCCGCGTCCTCCGGGCCATGAGGGGCAGCGTGACTGATCACCATCATGATGGGTCGGTGAGGGTAGATCTTCTTTGACATGCGGAAGTAACTGATGCTGTCATTGGTTATGAGATCTGTCATGTAGTCCTACAGGAGGTACAAAGATCTGATCATTAATCTACTAAATTAAAATATTCAGTAATTCAAAAATTTACCATGCACACACATATACCCCACTCAGAAGCAAACTTTTCTCTTGTCAGACAGCTTGAATATCAGCCACTTAGATGAGACTGATAAACCCTGACAAAAGACACTGAACTTTGAGAGAGACAATGAGAGAAAGAGAGTGAGAGCCTGACTTTGTTATAAATCAGTCTAACAAGACTATCAATCAAACTGCTCCAGAATGGATGAAGAACGACAAGAAATAAAGAAAGGTGATGCAATTTGAAAAGACGAGGTTCCACATGATTGGCCACCTTGCACACACACCTTTGAGTATTCAAATCCGTGTTTCTCTCGGACACCATTCCTGCACAGAGTATAGTTGTAGAAGCGGGAATTCTTCACCATGGCAACCCACTCCTTCCAGCCCGGAGGAATGTAAGTACCATTATACTCATTCAGATACTTCCCAAAGAATGCTGAGAAAACACAAACACAAAAGGGTATAGTTATCATAAAGAACATAGAGTGTAGAGGAGAGCAAAGTAGAGCACAGAACAGTATAATAAAATACACCAGAGTAGAGTAGGGTAGAACAGGGAACAGACAAAAAAGAAATAAAGAGTAGAGTGTTGAGTACACCAGAGTAGAATAGAGAGCAGAATAGAGCAGAGTGAAGAATAGTAGACGAAGGTACAGCAGAGTACAGAAAAGTAGAATAAAGTTGAGTAGAGTATAACATGATAGAACTGAGTTGAGTAAAACAGTATAAGTAGAATAAAATAGAAGAGTAGAAAAGTGTATACTACAGTTGAGTAGAATAGAACAGAAAAGAGTTCAATAAAGTAAAGTGCAACAGAATAGAGTAAAACCGCGTAGAGCAGAGAATGGTAGAGTAGTGTATGGTAAAGTTGAGTAGAATTGAACAAAACCGAGTAAAGCACAGTAGAGTATAAAAGAGTACAGTGAGGTAGAGGTGAGTATAGCAGAACATAATAGAATAGAATGAGGTCAGTAGCGTATACTACAACAGAATAGAGCAAAACAGCATATAACGGAGTAGAGGTATAGTTGTAGTAACATTGAGTAGAGCAACAAAGTAGTGTAAAGTAGAGTAAAGTATTTTAGTATGTTAGTATAAAATAGTACGTAAAACATACAAATAGAAAATCATATTGTACAGCTGAATAGAGCAGAACAGAAAAGACCACAGAAGAATAGAATGAGGTAGAGAGAGAAAAACAGTACAACAGAGTAGAGTTGAAAATTGTTCAGCAGAGTAAAGTAAAACAATAGTGTAAAACAGAGCAGAATATGGTAGAGTAGAAGTACGGTAAAGTATGGTAGAGTACAGTAGAGTAGAATAAATTATTGTAGAACAGCATAGAGTAGAACAGAATAGAACTTAGCAAAGTAGAACAGAGTTGAGTAGAATTGTGTATTGGTATAGTTGAGTAGAGATGAACAGAATGATGAAGAGTATGGCAGAGCAGAGCAGAACAGAGCAGAATAGAATAGAATAGAATAGAATATCAGACTAAGGAAGAGCAGCATAGGGTACAGTAGGTATGATAAATAGAATAGAAGTGTAGAATTGAGTAGTGTAGGAGTCTGTAGAGTACAATAAAGTAGTGTTAACTTTTTTATACTAAAAATACATTGCACATTTAAAATACAGTGGGCATATAGACAGAACCTGCATGTAGAGAAATAGAAGACAGGGAGCAACGTGAAGATGGATGAATATTTGTGATGGAAATGTTACATTAGAGGGGATGTTGGTCAGTCTCTCTCCTAGAGGAAGTGTGCACTAATGGATCACTGTTACCACAAAAAGCCTGACTCACTGCCAGGTGTGTGTGTGCAGGCGCAACATTCACAGCTGGTCATGCTTTGTTTACATGCACATGGTAGTTTTCTATGTCACAAACAGAAAATATCACACACACATTTACACAAATACACAAAACCATCTATTACAGCCTAAAGGTTTTTAGTTTAATGAAAATCATCTGTTGAAGACAGATTATGTCAATGTTCGTGCAAGAGTCTGCGAGAGAGTGTTTGACAGTGTGTGTGTGACCTGGGGGCCTGTCACACTGAATCTCTGGTGAGAGTGTGTGAAAAACCCAACAGACACAACTCTGACTGATGAAACAGCTCACAAATGAATGAGTGCTCAATCTATTAAATTAATTTTACATTCATGTCAGGTTGTTATTGTAAGGAAGAGTTATGCGCCATAATTTTTTGGTGTCTATTTCTGAGTTTTTCAGATGGAAATCATCAAAAGCTATGTGGATATGAAAATGTGATGTTAGAGCCACAGCTGCTACACTCTGATTAGCCTCTAATTTAGTCCAACAATGAAGTTTACGCTATAAAGATATAAAGTACTCAACTTCGCTACACTACTCTACTTTAGGCTACTCTATTTTATTCCACTCTGCTTTAGTCTACGGTACTCTATTCTACTCTATTTTAGTATATGCTACTCAAATGTTTTCAACTCTTCTTTATTCTACTCTAGACTATGGTAGTGTACTTTAATCTACTCCACATTGTTCAACTCTAGCCTACTTATCTGTATGTTATTCTCCTCTGTTTTAGTAAAGTCTACTCAAGTCTATTTTATTCTACTTTATTTTAGTCTAGTCTACTCTGCATTAATTAACTTTTCTCAAATCTTTGTCACTCTATTCTTTGATTAACCCATAGCTCTACAGCACTCTACACTACAGTTTTCCACTCTACTTTACTCTATATCATGCAACAATGACACAGCAATTTAACCAAGTAATCTTTTCGGTGTGTGTTTGCGAATGATCTCCACCTGTCCTGTAGCCAGTGCTGTTTAGGTAAACTCCAAAAGTGCGCGGCTCATGTTGGGCCTGCCAGGAGGGCGAAGAGCAGTTCTCGTTGTTAGTGTAGGTGTTGTGGTTGTGGGCATACTTCCCCGTCAGCATGGAGGAGCGTGATGGACAGCACATGGGCGTGGTGACAAACGCATTAGAGAAGTGCGTTCCACCTTGTTCCATGATCCGCCGGGTCTTATTCATGACCTGCATGGAGCCTGGATGAGAGAGAGAGTGAAAGAAGATCTATCATATATTACTCAAGGTGACATAAAGTCTGCTCTACCGATTGCTCTGCTTCAAAGAGGATTGACTTCTACTTTTTCTCTTCCTCTACGCAACACTAGACATCAACGGGATAAAGATATCAGTTCTTTCATTTATTATCTGTTTGTGACATCCCAGCCTTTAAGAGGAAATGTATTGGTTGTTTGCAACCTGGGAATTCATGTGACACCAGCAACGTGTATGTGTGTGCACGCATGAATGTGTATGTTTAGAGATATATGATACAGGCTTTATATTCACAAGTCACACACTATTTATTACAAAGTCTCAATTACAGTATATACTTTTCAAAACCCCTTTGTTTTCACTTTTCCTTAGCTTTTATTCGACCTGGTCTTGCTCAAATAAACACACAGACATTTATTTAAATGTAAATGAGGACAAACCATGAACTTCTAATGTTTTTACACTACCATTCAAAGGTTTGGGGTCAGCAAGATTTATTTATTTAATTTAGCAAGGATGCATTAAATCAAAGGTGTACAGGAAATTCTATTTAGGATGAATGTTGATCTTTTTAACATTATATTTATCAAAGAAGCCTAAAATTTTAAAATAGAAAAGAGTTCTTTTACATTATAATGATATTTAACAATATTACAGTTTCCACCAAAAAAATAAAAAAATAAAAATAAGCAGCACAACTGTTTTCAACACTGATAATATGTTTATTGAGCAGCAAATCAGCATATCATAATGATTTCTGAAGAATCATGTGACAATGAAGTCTAGAGTAATGATGCTGAAAATTCAGCTTTGTATCACGGTAATAAATTACTGTTTTTACTGTATTTTTGAGCAAAAACAAAAAACAAAAAAACAAACAACAACAACAAAAAACAGCCTTGGTGAGCATACGAGGCTGCATAAGAAGCTAATTTTGCAATTTACAATTTCCAGTTTTAAAAATACCCATTAATTTCTTTTTATAACTTATGGGAACAAAGCTAAGTGAACCCACACAACCTACACCCTGACTGGCTCAGTTGATATGACTGGAGACAGGAAGTCTAGTTCACTTTGGCCTTTTCAGGCAGCATCACCACACCTCTACAGATTCATGCAGAAAGGTCAGCAGATACAAAAACATACACACCGCAAAAATACTCAGTGCACTTTACACACAAAGGTCAGTATGGATGGACAATACAGTATAAATCAGCATTCACCCAGACAAGCACTCAAGTGGAAACAAGATGAGACATAGACAGTCATCTCTCTGCCACAACCATAATTACAGAGCTTCCACACGCATGTGTGTGTCTGCATATAAAATGAACACTATCCAGTACTGAGAGGAGTGGGGACTTTCCTTCCTAATTGAATCATTGTCTTCCGCTCTGACAAAGCCCAAGATGTCTCTTTTTCACCACATAGAGACAGCCTGTAAAAAATAAATGAGCTCTCTCACACACAAACACATTCAACACAAGCAAAGGCTCTTTCAGCATTAGTTCCTTCTTGGACTTGTAACCCTTTTAGACCGAGAGATCTTATTTGCTAAAACCATTAGAGATTCTAAAGAACTGCTTTGTTTTAGAAGCAAAGGACATGATATTTTTATTTATTTATTTATTTTTTACAAGTGGTTAGCTCAGTTTATACTGGTTAAATACATTAACTAAAAGAGTAGAAATACACTACGGTACACTACTGTTTTTGAAATAAGTCTTTTGAGCTGCATTTAACCAGATCAAAAATTTAATTAAAAAACACTAATATTGTGTAATATTATTACAATTTAAAATAACTGTTTCTATTTCAATACATTTTAAAATGTAATTTATTGCTTTGATGCACCGTTGAATTTTCAGCATCATTACTCCAGTCTTCAGTGTCACATGATTCTTCAGAAATCCTTCTAATATGCTGATTTGCTGCTCAAGAAACATTTCTTATTATGAATAAAAATTCAAAAGAATAGCATTTACTTGTAACACTATGAATGTCTGTACTGTCACTTTTGATCTATTTAATGCATCCTTGCTGAATAAAAGCATTACAAAAGTATAACAAAATATTACTCAGCCCATTTTTTTTTTTTTTTGAAAAGTGGTGTATATTTAAATAATCTGATTCTAAAATCTGATTGGATAAGCTCTCATTGGAATCAGTGGATGATTTGATAGTCTTGAAAACGGGTGTCTTTTATAATATTGTGGTTGCCATGTCAAGCATTTCATCATGGTTGAGGGAGTTTTAGGCATTCCAGTACATGCTGTGCCTAACAACATCCCTGAAACGTTTTATAAATCACTGTATGGACTCTCGCACTTGTGGTTTTATTTTGTCTCCAAAAACCCAAGGATGCTGACGTTTCTCTTCGAAGTGGCTAGTCATAAATTAATGTAAAGGTATCTTTTTCCACTCACCCAATTCAATGTCCTGATCATCGGTGAGGATGAGGATGATGTT
>JAUZSZ010000143.1:7894773-7906914 GCA_034780575.1 Labeobarbus marequensis
ACTAACATCTCACGGCTCTCCCGGTGGTCATTGCAGAACATTGCACGGAAGTAGCTACTGCAAGCTGACAACACGGCGCGGTGACACGGAAACTCACGACCCTCCACGCTGATCACCACGTCTGTGAAGAGTCGGCCGTCACGGAACTCATTAAACATCTGCAGAATGCTCTCAGAGTGGCACGGGCCGGAGGAGAAATCAAAAACATCATGATTACTGAGGGACTTGTTGTCCATCTCCAAAACCTTTCGCTTGACTGCTGGGGACTCACGGACTCCAGAGTCCTCCCGGTTCAATCTTCTGCCCAGAATAAGTACCATTGCTTTTAGACCAATGAGGCCCAAGGCCTTGTAGACAATAGAAGAAAATGGTGCCTCAGCTGAAATTAAAAAGAGAAACATTATTTTAATCAGGAAATTCGTGAACTTGTTATAATTATATAAAATGACAAAGAGTCACATTTCTGAGTCATAGATTTTGTAACCTTTAAGTGGTGATACATAATATATAAAAACATGCTTTATGAAATTAAAATAAGCATGAAACAACAACTAAAGCTTATGCAGCTTTTCAGGCTAAATGCACAAAACATGAAGTAGTAGCTAATGTCACAACCACACAGTATCATGTCAAAAAAGTGTTGTCATGTTGCCAGAATTTTTAATAAAGGTTAAAACTGTTTTTTTAAACATGAAAGTACAAAATGTAGGCTATTGTCTAACATTTTATGTACTTTATCAACCCTCTATCATCTTTAAGTTGACATTGTACAGACAACCTGGCAACCTTTTGTTTGTCTCACATTGCCCTCTCAACGCCTCAGGTGAGTTCACCTTTCCACTAAACATGATGCTTTTCTGGTCCTGCTGCCCTCTAGCGGTCACTTCCGTATTCAACAAGTGGATCAAAACAAAGAACTTAGGGAACGTCAACAAAATCTACTTCAAAAAAGGACCTTCCAGCACGTGTCGACTGACAAATTCATCATATATATATTTCTTATACCACTAAATCGCGACTCATGTCATGTATAACGAAATTATTAAGTCACATGGCATTAACTTATACACGGTTATTAAAAACATATTTATAGCATACTGTAAGCTTAGCTAAAAGTCCCAAAAGGGCAGACCATAATATTTGTGTCGCAGTTATGCCTCACTGTTAACAACAGATACCTCAATATGAAGAATTTTAGATAAAAGTGCACAAATAATATTTTTGCATTGTTTGTGCGGGACTCATATGTATATACATACATTATAAATAGGCCTTCATATTTTTCAAATGAAATGTCACAAAATGGGTTTCATACTTATATATTTTAAATTATCATAGCTACAAAACTGTTACTAAATAGAATAGAATAGAATAAACTTCATAATAACAATCATAAACTTACCAGTTTAAAAAGTGAAGAGTTTGTTATGAAAGTCTCGTCAGTATGTAAATTGTAAAAATAAGTTAAGGAAAACTGCTCGTCTACCCGTCGGCGGTCATCTCTATTTCAGCAGTGAACCCAAAAGACAGTCTGGAAAAAAACGGTCCATTGGGTGCTTTATTGCCATCATCACATCCGAAAAACACAAGCGGCAATCAGCTGATTGACGCAGGGAGTTCTGGGAAATGTAGTGTGCAATTCGGGCTGAAGGAATGACGGTAGAGGCACTGGAGACTACAAGTACCAGAGTTCTAAAAACGCCACATGGCCACAGATTGTTTGTAAACGTTTCAACAGTCTCGAGAGTGGCGGAGGTGAATCTCATGTCCGAAAGATGTTCTGTTTTCCTTTTAAGAGTTTCATAGAAGGTTATACATGTTACAAAATACATTCATATGCCTTTTGAAATTTGATGAAAAAGTAAATGCACATTTTAGTAAACAATCACCAATGTAATCATATTTCTAATAATCATGCACACATAACTTTCCATTGACGTATTTTGTTATTGTAGTGTACTGCGCAAATGCTATTTTCTATTCCCTAACCCTAAACAACACAGAAGACTTTAGGTTTCTTTTTATTAAGACATCGCTTATTGTGTTAAAGTGGCCGTCTGAACTGCAGTTTTTGGCCATGGCAGATTCCTGTTTTTCCTACATTGTGAGGACATTTTTCATAATTTACTTTTTACTTTCATAATTTACTGTATGTGAAACAGAAGCACAGACGTTTGTGTTTTAATTAACAATGTGGCAGAGTTTCGATGCTCTTTCTCGCCTCCATTGTATGAGGTTCAAGTCAAAGGTTTCCTTCTGCCAGTCGTTTCAACAGCAGAAACACAGTTTAAACAGAGACAACTGGCTCTGTTGGAAAGCAGGCGAGGCGGTTGGACTTCATCTCTTCTTCTGAATGCCTGGAGGCTAAACGTACCTACAATACAGTCTGTGAATAACAAAGACATGTTCAGGTAACTAAAATATACTATTATTGGTTTTTTGTTGTTGTTGTTTAGTTTGAGTTAGTTTTATTTTTTATATTATTTAAAATTTTCAGGTAGATTTTAGTTAAAGTTTTAGTCGTTTTGTTGCATGTTTTGTCATTTTTATTCTTAATAAGAAATGTAGCCTTGGCAACTATCTAAAATAAAATAAAAGGTCTGATCTTGCACTCATTTCAGTAGAAAAGTAGCCTAGATATATTTTTTGGAACTCTAAAAATAATAATAAGTTCACACAAAAATGAAAATTTGCTGAAAATTATTTATCCAGGTCATCCAAGATGTAAATGTGTCTTCTTCAGAGCAGATATGGATACATTTAGCATTACATCACTTGCTCTCCATTGGAACCTCTGCAGTGAATGAGAGCCAAACAGTTGATAAAATCATCACAATAAACCACAAAGAAGTCCAGTCTATCAGTTAATATCTTGTAAAATTAAAAGCTTTGTAAGAAACAACCATTGCTTCTGGCCAAAATACGAGTCCATAATTTATAATAACACTTCCTCAATGAAAAAGTCAATCCCCTGTTATCCTCTCACATTAAAATCCACTGACATATTTGTCTAGAACGGTTTTAGATTGTTTCCATGGATCTGTGCATATTTCTCTCCTCGTTCAGACAAGACGACTTTTTCACTGGAGAAGGCAAGATTATGGAAAGAGGATCTTGATGATGGATTTGTTTATTACAAACAAGCAGCTTTTCACTTTACAAGATGTTAATTGATGGACTGGAGTCATGTGGATTATTGTGATGTTTTTATCAGCTGTTTGAACTCTCATTCTGACGGCACCCATTCACTGCAGAGGATCTATTGGTGGAGTATATATGACCATGGACCACAAAACCAGTCATAAGGATCAATTTTATTAAATTGAGATTTATAGATCATCCGAAAGTATTACTAATCAGAAATTAAGTTTTGATACATTTACAGTAAAATAAAAATCAATAATTTTGACCCATACGATGTGATAATGAGAACACTTCAAGGTGAAGCTTTGATTGATTTGACTATAAATGAACAAAAACTCAGTCTCTATGAAGTCACTGATACCATTTTTAGAAGAGATGATCGAATCACGCATCTGATGTTCCCTGGCTTGAGCTTTATGGATGGCCCATTTCGATCAGGGCTGTTAATCACGGCAGGTCAAATTATGATGCATAAAATTAAGATTTTATTGCCACTAAGGGACAAAGAGAGTAAATTATGTTTCAAACCCGGTTAAGTGCATAGAATAACTCTCTGGCGACTGGGTGGTGATCATGTATTCCACAATGACAAAAGCATTTACGGCTGTAATAATTACTGCAATCGAAATTCAAGTAAATATTCCTTCTCATGTCTTTCAGAAGGATAGTCCAAGAGCAAACAACACAGATGGTTAGATAATGAGGAAAACTGGACGTCCATTTTTCCATGAATCTCAATATTTTAAATCTGGCTTTATTGTCTGGTTTTGGAGTTCACAGCACTGAACACAAAGACCTTTACATTATTAGGTTAAAAAACAGTGCACTCAACAGCTCTGACATTTTAATTTGCAATCCATATGAGATGTAATTCAAAAGAGGCACAAAAACACAGGAACTAGAAACCAGGCCTAAGTTATTATAATTCAGAGAATCTCAATTTTTGTAAAAAAATACCAACTGTAGAGGCTGGTCCTTTGAAATGTACAGAATATTCATATTTGGAGAAAAGAAACAGCATATCTTTATTCAAAACTACCAATTAGAGGAATACATCTTTAAGCAAGAAATGCATGAAATCTAATAAGACAGTTTCTCATCCACAAAATAGTCTGTGTGCAATATAGTTGAGACTGCAAGGCACATGAAAATGTGAAATTAACTGAAATGAACATCAACAATTTTTCACTGTAATTATGAAATGTATTTTTTAGAGAACCTTTGAAGCCAAAATGACAATGTACATTATTTTGAAATTAAATAGCAAGAATCCCAGGCACTAAAAATGCTAAAACAAAGAATTCTAGTTAGGCTGTGCAGTCAAACTAATTTTATAAACTGAATGCTTATAGTTCCTTGTTGACCAACATACAATTTCATTCTGGTTCAGGGAGTTTTATGATGGTTAATGCTGTATTTGTGTTGGTCTAACAGTTTAATGTTTACTGGAGTTAGTGCAATTTTTTATTAATTTTTTTTGAAAGAAATTGATATTTTATTTAGCAAGAATGAATTAATCAAAAGCGACAGTCAAGACATTTATAACCCTACAAAAAAATGTCTTTTTAAAATAAATGCCGTTATTCTGAACTTTCTATTTATTTTATTTATTTTTTATTAAGGTTTAAGTAAGACAATGTACATACAGTTGGTTATCACAGAATTAGTCTTGTGTAGCCAGACTTTCAGACTGATGGCAGAAGGTCTGGGAATCATGGCCGCTTTGAAAGGCCAAGGCAGACCCAAGAGGCCATATGACTAACAGGCAAAGCAACCAATCACGTTTCGTTTTGTGCTGCGTCATGTTTAGAGTCGTGGAAATGTCCCCACAATAACAGAGCAGTATGTAAATCTCTTGGACATGTTGGACATATGTCTATGCCGTGAATGTTAAATATTTAATATACTTTTGAAAATCCAGCGTTTAGTTGATCCTGATAAGCGCTCATCGTCACAGTTGTAAACACAACGGCTTTCTTCTTTCATGAGGGGGTTCTGCATCTTTGTTTCCAGGCAGAACGTTAAAGAACGTGACACACACGTGTTCTGGAAATCCTGTATAATTCAACCAATCCGATAAAGACTTCGAAATTCTTGAAGTGTTTCCAGATAAGTGTGCCATATGCTTTAGACATTTAGCCGTTTAGAGACTAAGTGGAGAGTAACTTGAGGGGCAAGCTAAAAATCTTTATTACAATTGTTAAAATAAATTTAATAATGCAAAAAAATTATACATTAGATAGAAGTATTACTTATATACTCAACAACGTGAAATAAAAAAAAAAAAACTAATAAAATACTGATATTTAATTTCTTTGCTTTCAAAACCAAATTTAATTTTGGTGAGAAAATAATAAATCTATATTATTTCCTTGCGTGTAACAAAACAGGAGATATTTAGCAGAATATCCAAGCTGCTCTTTTCCATATAACGACAGTGAATGCTGACCACAGCTGATCTGAATCCACTTGCATTACACCTTTGAAAAAAGTCTTTTAATTACACATTTCTAATTAGTTTTGTACACTATTACGATCAAGTGTATGTTTGTATATTCGTTGTTGTCTTCCATCAGATTTTGAAACAATGTGTAGGTGTGTCCAAACTTTGACTAGTGTTGTATGTGTTTTTGTATTTATGCGAGGTCATTCTTTGTCTGAACATTGTGTGTGTGTGTGTGTGTGTGTGTGTGCGTCTATGAGGCAGAAGTAATGAAGCATTTGTGTCTTTTCAGTGAGGGTCGATCTACCATACAAAAAGGTCATCCTGTCTGTGTGTTTCTGTAGTACCCCACAGAGCTCTGACCCCATGTCCCACTTTTATTTCATTCCTATACTGCATTATTCAGTCATTTCTGTTTTTCCTTTTGCATCAACGATTCTATGCTATGATCTATGCTATGATGTTGCTATGTATCATCATAACACACTCTCCTTCACTCACACACAAAATGTCATGGTGTTTTTTTTTTTTTTGGACATTTCTAAAATAATATGCTTCTGGATAGGTACCATTAATAGCAGCATTCTGTAAAGTACAAAGTTAGTGCATATGAATATGGTAATGTGTCCGTATCATAACTATATTGTGACACTTACTATAAAAATATATGGACAATTAAGTAATAGTTGAATATACATTAAAAAAATTAAGAAATAAAAGTGTAGTTGTACTAGATGACTAGAACATTTCGCAAAAAGAAGCTTCCTATTATATTATTATTATTAGCCTATTATTTTTATTATTACGCTTTCAGCAAGGAAGCATTAAATTGATCAAAGTGACTGTAAATACATTTATAATGTTACAAAAGATCTCTATTTCAAATTAATTTCTATTTTAGTCAGACAACATAGACAACTTGGCCATGTGCCCGTGTCATTTCTCTAACATCCTTTCACTCACCTACCGGTCCAGAGTACCAGGCTCTCGGCTCTTCTAGTTGACTTTTTGTTCTGCAAAACAAGCAAACAGGGAAAAAGTCACATCCACTGCACAAACCCCAACTTATTGCATCAAACTCTCAATATCACTTTCATTTGGTGCCTCTTTCAATGGCGGCAACTGATTTCTCTGTTTTGTGAGATTGAAACTTATTTGCTTCTAAAGACATTGTCAAAAAAAAAAGCTACGGGCCACATTTAATTCCTAGTCAAAAGACTTTTATGAGCTCCTCTCTCTTTTTTCAGTCTCGCATTCTCTCTCTTGCCTTCCCCTCCTTTTGCACTTCTTTTCTTTGTGTCTGAAGTGAAGTCTGACTAGAATACTGATGTCATGGATTTGTGCAGTGCATTTGGACACGCAGAATGACTTTCTGGCCTCTTTGTTTTCCACCGCACTGCCAGCTCCTACTGCGCTCGGAGGCCGCTGAGAGAAAGCAGGCCCAATTACCAGAGCAGGGGGGCTTAGTGAGCACCACACCACAAAAATACACACAAACACACACACATGCACGCAAAACAGAGCGCGACAAGTTTATTCAGACGAAGCAGCCAGAAACTAGACTCGGCAATCAGGATGAAAGCTTAAAGAGACCTCAGCGAGGGAGGTTAAGTTATTTAGTGTGATGGCTAATGACAGTGTGGGAACGGCTATAGGAATGTATGAGGAGAAAAAGGGAGGGAGGAGATATCCAATCGAATGGAATCAGCGCTCCATCAATCACTCTGATTAAGATGTCAAGCTGTCAATCATGAGGATTAAGCTGATGCATATTCATGCATATTAAGATCATGCATATTCATCAACAAATTTAGGGTGGGATGTGAATATGTTAAGCTGTATTATAGAAGAGCTGAGAGTGAAAGAGAAAGAGAGGTAATTAGTGGCCCACCATTCACCCCAGACAAAAGCAGGTTCTATTCAGCCTCAAGAAGCTGGTTGTTGAGATGTAGACGCGTTTGTGCGCTATTCTGAACTGTGTGAAATTTGGTAAATAAAATGCATTCGAGTTGAAATGCAGGGTCAAAGGGTGAAAAAGTACTGTGACGTCAGAGCTGTGGTGTAGGGGATGCCGATCCGTGGGGATGGTGTAGATTAAACGTGGTCGAGCATGGCATGTAACTGTTCCTGAGCGCATTACCAAAGATCCTCAAATAATTTCCTGTCGCTCTCCATGTATTGAACTACAAAGAGGGGTGTGATTCAGGGTGTTGCAGCTAAAGTGTTTTGAGTGGTCGCAAGGTGAAGTCAGGCAAAGCTCAACCCCAAGTTTCCATGACAGGGATTTTCAAAGTGTTTGATCCCAAGAACCCCTAAATATCTTATTGCAAGGGCCCCTTTCTGAAATATAAAAGCAGCTAAATATTTTCATGCAAAAAGATCCATTTAAACTGTGTGGGAAAAAGAGTAAGTCTATTATTATAAATAACAGGTTGTTAAAAATCATTTTATATCACTGTATATACACTTGAAGTCAAAGCACATTGTTAAATTATCTGGAAAGTAAATAAATAAATACATACATAGGCAGATTTTTATCTGGAAAATAAGAAAATAAATATAGTAATGATATCAAAATTGGTAATAAATAACAATAACGCTAACTTTGACAGCTGTAAAACTAAATTTTGTAAAATATTGTTATTTTATATATAAAGAAATTTATTTGCATGTATAACGACTTTTGAAAAAAGTTTGTCTAATATTATAAACAATTTGCCTTTTTTTATTGTAAAAATACTTGATTGAGGCCAAAGCAAATTATTAAATGAATAATAAATAAATATTTTCATGTATAAAGAGCCATTTAACATGTGTGGGACAAGGTTCAGTCTATTATTATAAACAATAAGTTGTTAAAAAATATTTTATATTGTTATATACACTTTGGAAGTGTACTGAAGTCAAAGCACATTATTAAAATATTATTTGGAAAATAATACATACATACATATATACTTCATAGAAAAAAATGGTAGATACCAGCTGTTAAATAATAGATTAAATAAATAAATACATAAATACAAATTGTTACTGTAATTCATTTGGAAAAAAGTGTGTGTAATATTATAAACAACTGCCTTTTTTATTGTCAAATACTTGATTGAAGCCAAAAACATTATTAAAATAATAATAAATAAATACATAAAATTCAGTACTATTATTAAAATTGGTAGATGTGTTAGACATGATAATATGTGCTAATTTTGACAGCTGCAAACATGCTTTTTGCAAAATCTTTTTCTTTTTTTAAATCTCAGGTTATCCATGGACCCGTCTGCAGTCCTTGACCAGATTTTATTCTAGTCCCTAAGGCTCTGGTTTATCATTTCATTTGATCATGACCAATTGTCTAGAAAAGTAATAGCAACAAGCCACACAATGTGAAGTATAAATCTTTGCAAAAAATGTAATACTTCAGAAATGCCTTTAACCCAAACTATGAGCAAAACTAATCACAATATGTGTCTTATTAAAGCATAAAAAGCCAGATGTTTTCATATGAAAGAACACTATTGGAAAAAGCTTTCAACAGTCTGAACCAATCAGGTCAACCACTTAGTGAGAGTCTTTGTAAGAAGTGTGTTTCTCTGCAGCAGTGAGACATGTTAAGGTGACATTGACAGGAGGCACACGCTCAGCCATCTTTCAACATCCTTCCCTTCAGCCATGAGCCTACACTGACCCTCTCTCCTCTTCATCGTTACACATCTCTGTCTCTGTCACTTCATCACACTCTTCTCTAATCTGCCACTCATTCTCTCTTCCCTATTAGGTTTTCTACCATACATAATCCCCCTTTTCTTTCTTTTTCTTTCTTCTGTTGTTACTTTGGTTTTTCTCCTCCTCTGCTCCCTCTCGTCTCTCACTCTGTAATTGTCAGCATGTTGAAATGAGCCCCACACTGAGAGAAAGTTAGCCACCGTAGATTAAATTAAACCCCATCAAGTAGAAAGCAGACACCAAACACCTAATGCAATATTAAAAGGCTGCACACAAGGGAGCGTGTGTGTGCATGTGAGTCACTCTCTTCAGTCATTCTTCAGCTTTCTTCTCTGACTAATGTAAATCAATGATGTAAAATGGCTGCTTCCCTCACTACAGCTTCAGTGACAGCAAACAGGCCCAACCACAGACCTGCTGTCGCCAAGGTGATGGATAGGTGAGAGAAAACTGATACAGAGGCATCTCCCTCTCTGTCTGTCTGTCAGCCTTTTCCATGCGTCATGATTTCTCTCCTCTTTTTCTTCATCTCCTGTTCTATTTTTGTGACCTACGTCTGCAATGGTGTACTTGAGGAAAATCACACCTAGCGGAAATGTGATATAAAAACCTGAGGAAGATCTCTTAAACTGTAATGACAGAATTTAGACTGGATTACAGGTAAAATGCACAAACATGGTGGACTTTGCTTTGTTTTTCTGGTTTGCTTTGTGGTTTTTTGTGTGTGTGTGTTTTAGAATTGGAATAGCAGATAACAGAGCAAAGCAAAAAACTAAACAAAAAAAAAAAAAAAACAAGCAAAACAAAACATAAATGCAAAACAATGTAAATCCAAAAATAAACAAAACAAAAAATACAAAAGCAAAGCAAAACAGAAAAACAAAGCTAAGCAGAAAACTAAACAAGCAAAGCAACACACAAAAAATAAATAAAATAAAATCACATAAAGGCAAAGCAAAACAAACAAAAAAACAGCAAAAACAATATAAGCAAAGCATAACATAAAAACAAATAAAAAACAAAACAACAAAATGCAAAGCAAACCCAGACAAAGCAAAATAAAATGCATAAAAAGCAAAACAAAACACTACATGCAAACATGGTACAGTCTCTATAGCATTTGGGTGTTTTGTCAAAAAACATCACAACCATCATAAATGGAAAAAAGAACAATAAGATCAAAGTTTTTGAACAGTTAAGCATCCATTTATTTATTTGATTTTACAGTTTTTTATTTTTTTTATTTTTTTATTTGCTTTGGTACTATTTTCACAAGCAACTGTTACATTTTCAAAACTCTTAGTACTAATATCACAATAGATCATCAAAAGTGCACTTTTTTCAAACATTTCAGCATAGTTTCAATTGTCTTAGTACAATACACAGAATTTTACAGAAATGTGGCTAAATGAAAATACACGTTGCAGAGTGCTTTACTAGGATCATAACATAGTCGGCAGATCAACCAGTCTTCATCTGGGGACTGAAAAAAAATGCAGACTTCCGTTAAAACAATTATGAGATAGATAGAAGATAGAAGACTGATTAGCAAATCAAGATGTATGGAGTGTTTGGCACGGTTTAAACAAGATAATATGGAAAGACTTGAGAGTTGTAAATAATGATATTATAGACACAGATCATTTTATATAGGTTAATGATTTGAATATGTTTTATGGAAGATATGATGTATAGCTGCCAATAGAGATAATGTTGAAAGAACTGGTATTCGATATTCCTGTAGGTTCACCTATTTGTTTCACAGATGAACAGATTAGAATGTGCCTTGGGCATAATAGGCCCTCTAAAGCACTGGGTCCAGATGGCCTCTGGGGCTATGTTTTAAAGTTTTGTGCAAGTGAATTACCTCACTCCTCAACATTTTTTCCCCCATTTTTTTCTTAGACTCACAAACTGTGCCTAATATGTGGAAGCTGTCATTTATATGACACCTTCCTAAAAAGTTCTAGAAAAAAAATTAGAAGGCTTTGACATCACTACTTGCTAAATGTATGGAAAGGGACATTTGTTATCAACCATACATATCAGATGACAACTAGATCTACTGAAATTTGTGTACAAGCCACAAAAAGGGACAGAAGATGTTACGCTCACTATGGTCAGTACAATTTCTAGTTACTTACAACAAGCAATGTGCATGTTCTTTTTTTTTTATTTTTTTTTTTAGATAGAGCACAACAAACCTGTGCCTGGGGGGTTAAATCAGATATTATATTTTTCTACACTGGGGCACCGCAAGGATGTGTTTTGTCACCTCTGTTATTTTTTTTTTATATATATATAATCAAATGAGACTAGAATGCAAAGTGAAACTTATAAGTTATATAAATATGCAGATATGGAACTGGTTGCTATGAGGCTTATGAGGCGCCAAGTAGGATTTAAATCAAACTTAGCTTATCAATACATACATAAAACACGTGCATATACACCTATAAATTACTACATATACATATATACTATTGGTTGTTCAATATATATATGAAATACATGTGCACACTAACATGAAATCCATACCAATATAGCTTAAGTTAGTAATGAATGCATATACACTTGTGAATAACTTGCATATACATATAAACTTGACGCACGCATACATACTCGCATATACATATAAACTCGCTGCATGCAAACACACCTATACATACTCGCACATACATATAAACTCGATCCATGCATATACACCTATAAACACTGGCACATACATATAAACTTAAAAAAAAAAAACTCAATAAACACATTATTAATAAAGCATACGATGTACAGACAAGCAGATGAGTCCAGAATAAGAACGCAACGCGTTTAATTAC
>JAUZSZ010000143.1:8177756-8188968 GCA_034780575.1 Labeobarbus marequensis
AATTTCTCTCCCTGCAGCCACACATCTGTCATCACATCTACTTTCCATTGAACACGAAACCTGATCCATTAAACACAGACTGCTAAAACTGCAGATGTAGCTCGCTTTTTGATTTGCACCATACCACCTACCTATCTTCTCACTCTCGCTTTCTCTCAGTTCTATGTTGATTGACCCAAAGCAGAAGAGAAGAGAGAGACTTGAAGTGAAAGGAAATTTTCAGAGTGTTGACAGCATAGTGAACTGCAGTGTAAAACTTTCACAGTAACACCTCCCCCTCTCACCACCCATCCTCATGTTCTCTTGACTTTAGGATAGTCACCCGTCTCCCACACATTGAGCTCTGCTAGTCTAAAACAAGCCAAACGGGCCATTTTTCAATCTAAAACAACAGCCCATGTCAAAGTGCAATTACCAGGCTCTGCGTCATAGCTCAAACTGGGACTAGACAGCTCACAGACCTGGGAGGATAAGGACTGCAAATGACAGGATAACTGCTGAGGAAAATTATGTCCAAATTTCTTTCCGTCGAGTGCTCCAAAGTCTTATTCTTCTTAAACGTCTCTACAGGGATTTTTATGTTGGAATATTTTAGACAGTTCAAAAAAGGGTAACAATTTTGGCTCGCACTTTATATAAAGTGGCCTTAACTATTATGTACTAACTACTTACATTTAAATTACATTTGGTACAATGCACTTTTTGTGTTCGTATATATTTTTACATTGTACTTGTATTTTAAAAAAATACCTGCATGTCATTATATCTGTAATTAATTTCTATAATCACATTTATAGTTACACTGTCTCTAAAGCCCAGTACACACCAAGCCGACGGTCGGCCGTCGGGCAGTTTTTGTTCGTCGGCCGACTAAGTTTTTTCAGTGTGTTCCGCACCGTCGGCTGAAGTTGGGCCTCGTCTGCTTTTTTTTGGCCGATTTGACATGTTGAATCGGGGTCGGAGCTCGTCGGTCAGTCGGGCCATCTGATCATTCTGACTGGCTGTTCAGCTGGCGAACCAGTGCGGGAGAAAAGCGCAGAATGGACGTGCTACTTAGCCGTCGGTGTTGAGTGTCGGCTTGGTGTGTCAGGGCAAATTTGGACCCACACGCTGCCGACGCCGGCTGACCTTGCAGTCTGCTTTCGTTGCCAGTAGTTCGTCGGCGTCGGCTTGGTGTGTACCAGCTTAAGAGGAAAAACAGCCGAGGAAGGCCAGCAGTGCCTCGTGCAATTACAGATCTTGTCAGGATAAGTCTTATGTAATCAGCTGTGGTATTTGTCACCTTTGAGAACAGCCCTTTTAGAAGAAACGCTGATTATGTCTAGGTTAATTCAGAGAGTTTTGCTCAGGCCACAGTGACAGACACGAGGTGCTAAAATGTTATGAGCAACGATGGTAAGTGGCCATCCTAAGTTATGTAATACGAGAACCATGAGTGGTTTTTAACAAAGATGTGATTCAGATAAGGATTTAAGGAGAAAGCAGACAGTGTTGACGCAGGTGTTTACATTTGATTAACTTCAGGCACAGCAACACAGAGATGCTTAGCACTTATTTCCCATGAGAGCAAGGTCCTGTTAGAACTTATAATTGGAATCATAGGGTTCACTGTGTGTGTTATACTCTTTAAATTGCTACACTTAGTGTTGGAAGTTTGGTTAAATTTGGCAAAGCTGATAATGCAGCCAGGTGCCTTCTTTGTTTTCCCTAGAAACAATGTTGATTATTTTCCATAACACAGAATTCATAAAGTAAGTATATTGATATTAAATCTGTATTGATTTGTCAAAATCCCATTTTAATTTGAAGATATCACCTGTAAAAAAAAAAATAATAATAATAAAAAAAAATAGGGGGTTCTTAATAGAGTACTTATAATTGTTATGAAAAATTCTATTCATTTTCTTCATGAGGGCAATACATTTTTTACATCAAATTTTATCATTTCCAAATCATTTAGATTTTAAACTTCAAAGACAAAGCTTGATAATCAACAGTTGAACCCATCTCTTTGGATTAACTGAACTTATTTGTAAAATAATCATGTTTAATAGCAGAATTTGTGGTGAAAAAACAATTCTTATCCTTACTGAAGCCGTTACACAGTCTTGTACATTTGTCCTTTTGTCCAATGTTCAAATACTTTTGTGCTTTTAATAAAAGTTTGCTGTGATTCTCCTCAGCTAATTGGTTCAGTTCATGACTTATAATGCTTTATCAAAGAATTTTTTTAAATCCCTATGGACAAATTAATGGAAAAAATACTTCCAGAACCAGAAGCACTACTGCACTCTGTTGTATTAAATGTGTAAATCTTAAAACTGTAATTGCAGATAAAATAATATTAATAAAATAAAAGGTCACTTAAAGAGAGCTCACTTTCACCACTTTTTCCAACACACTTAAGTACACTTTTAAAAAGCATGTCAAAACAAAAAATATATTTTAAATCATGTTTTAATAATATTTTTTCATGCTTTAAAGAAGTACACTTATTTTGATGTGTTGACTAACATATTAAAGCACATGTAAAACACCGGATCATAATTTTAACTGAAGTGTATTATTTAATATTACATTTTAAATTAATATATTTTAAATGTACTAAATTGCAACGTTTATAATTTATAATATATTTTAATGGATATCATACAAGTTTCATTAGAACTGACATTAATGATTTTCAGTAAATATACATGCACTTTAACTATATTTCAAAGACAATAGACAATTATGAAATCATAGATGTACTTAAATCCTACATAAATGGTTCAAAAGCATGTACAATATTAAGACAGTGAATTCAGGTTCAAGTCTGACAGTGATAGTCAGCGTAAATGGGTGCCGTCCACTTGATCTAGGCCAGCGGTGAAGTGTGACGGTCAATGCACCTGCAGGACAAGTTGAAGTCTGAGCTAAACACACAAGGACACTTTGCTGCAGCAGCATGTCATGACCTTCCTATCTTTGGCTTGCCATGCCCTACTCCACCACCAAAGAAAGACACGGCTGGAGCTATTTTTAGAGCTCTGACTGGTGAATAATGGATGCTAGTGCATGTTCCCCTCCTCCATCTCTACCTCCACCCTGCCATAGTGAATACAAAATACGGCCGTACTTTACTGTAGCACTCATAGCAGCTTCTCCTAATTGATGGAAAGATGTCTGGATAAAGTGCACTCCCATCCGTCCATTAATTAAACCGGTCTGATTAATGACCGGTGCATAATGCAGACCAATGGCACGAGCTTCCAGTGTTGCTCGGGTAGATTTCTTTGTTTCAGTATTCACGAGGAAGCTACTGTTGCTAGGCAACTTGTGATACAGGTCAATAATATCCAGGCAGCTTTCAAAGGGGCTTTGGGAGTAGTTCTCCATTTCAGTTCATGAAATATTAACACCGCCACATCTGCTGGAATCCCGTCTTACTCAGCTTATATGAGTGACAGCAGCGTTGCAAAGGCTGGAATGCAAAATAATGTTGTTAAATGCCTTATAATTAATCAGATCTCAATATATAGCTTTGCATAGCAAAGTATTTCAAATTAATAGTGCATTTGGAAGACGCCACACACCAGTTTTCCATGAAACCACATGCAATTTTTACAGTCTAATGCGAACCATAACTTAGCTGAGTCATTCCAGTTATATATGTGACCCTGGACCACTTTTGTAGCAATAGCTAAAAATACATTGCATGGGTCAAAATTATCGATTTTTTTTTAGGCCAAAAATCATTAGGATATTAAGTAAAGATCATGTTCTATGAAGATATTTTGTAAATTTCCTACCGTAAATATAACAAAACATCATTTTTGATCAGTAATATGCATTGCTAAGAACTTCATTTGGACAATTTTAAAGGTGATTTTCTCAGTATTTTGAGTTTTTTGCACCCTCAGATGCCAGATTTTCAAATAGTTGTATCTCGGCCAAATATTGTCCTATGATATGGGAAGCTTATTTATTCAGCTTTCAAAATGGACCCTTATGACGTTTTGTGGTCCATGGTCACATATTATAAAATACCAAAATTCATATTTCCTTAAATTACAACACAAACTTTATTTATTGATTGATTTAAATATAGCAGACCTTTACATACACACAATATGCTCTGGTTTGAAGTGTTGATATTATTTTAGTAATATTTTATATAGAAAAGAATACTGTTTTAGTGAGACAAAGCAATAGTTGTAATTATAATTTGTAATAAATATAATTATAATTTATAATAAATAACTTAGCAATTCATTAAGTAATGACACAAAAACATCACATAATTTATTAAATTAACTTCTTATAATTTGTGCCATTGCTTTCCAAAAAATTAAGTCTCTTCCTGGAAGATTGGCTTTTACTGGCTTTTAATTAGGGATATTAAAAAGATTAAGAGGATAAAAAGTAAGATTAGTGACAGGAGGGAAAAAAAAGTGTAAATTGATTGCCAATTAAAATGATATTCCCAGTGGAACATTTTAGTTAGAGAAAGGGAAAAATAAACACCTGGAATATTACATTAAAATGTTTTCAATTTAAATTGAATGTGTATTGCATGGCAACATCCACTCAAACCAAAGATTTTTTTTTTAATATCCCCAATGTTCATGTAATTGTGAATTGTGATCATTTTTGTGATTTTAATATTTAATAGAATATATTAAGACATAGGCTACTGCATAGGAATGCCCTAGTTTCTTTCTAAATGTTATTTGCCATAATATTCTATTCAAATAAGTGATTCTCAAACAATAAAAAGACTCACTTAACCTAATTAGTGCGCTACTACAAAGGCAAGAGACAGAGCGCATGACAAAGAGCGCGCGTCTGCCTGTTCAAAAAACCACAACAAGCAGCACGAGCTCAGATGCACCGAGCGAGCGCACTTTCTCACTCATTTGAGTCTCATCAGCGCCGCATTTAGTTGGTGTGTATTTAGCAAAGGTGCTCAAAACCACGGCGTTTTGCCTCCAGATGCGGAGTAATAGCTGTCAGGCAGACTTTGAGCGTCCCCTCAGGATCTCCCTCAGCTCTGGATCTCACTGAGCCGCTTCAGCGCGGGACAGCATGGTTCAAAACATTATTCTCATCTTTCTCCGCAGGAGACTCAGTCAGCGGCCGGCCGCTGAAGAGCTGGAGAGCAGAAACATTTTGAAACGTGAGTATTACGCGGTAAAAATGATCAAAACCCCTCAGAAATGTAAATAATGTATGTATGCATGCATCAACAATGGTTGTTTGTGAATAATAATAATAATAATCGCTATGTTATTAATGAATATTAACTATATAGCTACTTCATTGTAATAATAGTATCTGTTAAATAGATATATTTTATTGTTGTATTATATGTACATCAATAATAATAATAACAATAATACTATATATAATACAATAAGTATTCAATTTTTAATATTTTAAAAATATATTTATATTTTATATTTAAAATATATTATTTTTAAAAATATATTTATAAAAATATTAAATATATATATTTATAAACATTTTATAAATATTAAGAAATATATTTTTTTAAATATATTTGTGTTATATATATTTAAAATATATTATTTTTAAATATATTTATAAAAAATGAAATAAATATTAAATATCATATTTTTAATTAGCATTTAATAGTTAAACCAGTACTTAATTGCTACTTCATTTTATAAAGGTTATTTTTTGGTAAATAAATAAATATATATATATTATATTATATTATATGTGTATTATTAATAACTAATCACACGAACAATTGAAATATTAATTTTGAAAATTGTTTCTGATATTGCACAGTAATAATATCACTGTTGCTACTTCATTGTAATAACATTTATATTTGTAAATAAATAAACATTCTTAAGTAGTATTATAAGTGAAAATGCAAGTGTTTTTATCATATCGTTAATCAGCACTTTAAAATTAAATGTTTTATTATTATATTTATACATTTTAAATAAAAGATAAAATGTTATAATCTGTCTATCTACATGTACATGCATATCAATACTACTACTACTACTAATAGAATATTATATAATAAAGTGAGAAAAAAGTTTATCATACCTTTAATCAGCACTTAAATTAAATGTTTTATTAACTAAACGTTTTGGTGGCTGTTAAGGTGAAAATGTTATCAGTTACTTCAGGCAAAATTCTTAAATGTGCTAACATGGTTTTTGAAGTCTTCTGTTGCTTTGTAGAGCACAAAATCAATACAGACTCTTATCAAGCAGATGACTGTAATCTGTCTGTCAGAAAGGATGCATTGCTCAAGCAGGTCTGTTGAGTGACCCTGTGACTGATCACCCTCACTGAGTCTCTCTTTGGCTCTTTCAGAGAGGAACGATCAGACGGAGCAGGAGGAAAGAAGAGAGATCAAACAGAGACTGAACAGAAAGGTAAACAAGCTCTCTTCAGGTTCATTTCACTTGCAGCATGCTTTATTTTTCTGATTTATGTGTATAAATGGCGGTCACTGAATATAAGGAAGCTGTTGGTCTGTAAAATGACACTTTTGACTGCTGCTGCTAATATTACTGCTTGCAATAAGACATTTTAAAACACTGTCTAGAGCTGAATAAAGACGTTTTCAGAAGGGTAATGCAATTTTGTGGACTAATATGAGCTGCATCATATTGAGGGAACCTCTGTTAAAGTACGCTATTAAAAGATGAGCCGATTTCACAGACATGCCAGAAATGAAAGCAGGACCTCAATGCTTGGGATTTTTAACAGCATGTCTGCAATGACCAATAATAATACTTATTATATTCTGGAGTCATAGTTTTTTGGCTCCTTTTTTCCCCAGTGTACAATTAATCACATTATTTACATTTTTGTTTATACAAATAGCATTTATCATTATGACTAGCTTACATTATTTTATCGTAACATAAAAAGCTATTTATCTTAAAATGGTGGTGTGATATATAGGGGGAAATAAAAGGCCTAAAGGAAAATATGCATCTAAAGAATGAAACTGAATATTCATTATTATTATTATGATATTAGGAGTCATATTGTGTCTTTTTGCTTATTTTTTCCAATGTGCAATTAATTGCATTATTATTCACAGCAACAATAACAATAATAATAATAATAATAATTATTATTATATTTTGGAGTCACATCGTTTTATTGGCATATTTTTCAGTGTGCAATTAATTCATTATTAATTACATTTGATTAATACACTTAGCATGAATCACTATGGTTTGTCTACTTTTTTTGTTTGTTAAAAAAAATCAGCAATTTACCTCAAAACGGAGGTGTGACGTAGAGTAAAATGAACATCTAAATAATAAAATTGAATGATTTATATATTTATTATTATTATTATTATTATGTTTTGGAATCATATCGGTTTTTTGACACATTGTTGCACATTGCTACTGTTTTTTGATCATTTTGATGCTAAAAACAATAGAACGATGACAACACTTATTATATAACATGAAATGATATTGAGTATGATGATAAAAAAGCATGTTAAGGATAGTCTTTAGGCATACTGTCCCTGTCACCAGAAGAACCAGTGGATTTCATTGGTCAATAGCGATTCCATGCATTACTTGCAACATTAGACCTGTATCTCATAACCTTTGCAGCCCCACTAACAGCATGATTTTGTTCCTCTCACAGCTCAACCAGAGGCCGACAGTCGATGAACTAAGAGAAAGAAAGATTCTGATCCGCTTCAGTGACTACGTGGAGGTGGCCAAAGCCCAGGACTACGACAGGAGAGCTGACAAACCCTGGACAAGACTGTCTGCCGCTGACAAGGTACGAGACCAAGAGCTGACCTCAGCAAATCTTTACACCACATCTATGGTGTCTGTAATTCAGTAAGAGCACACAGAGGCAAATGGGCTTTCCTTTATTCTCAGTGGTTCTCTCAAGGTTTCTAAACCCAATATATTTATCAAGCAATCTAATTTGTGTCAGTAGTCTGCTTGCTCTCCCACATGACTCGATTGACTCATTATGGAGTGCACATGTCACTTGAGGATGCGCTTAACTGGCTTTTATTTGCGATTCCACAGGCAGCTATCCGTAAAGAGCTAAACGAGTTCAAAAGCACCGAGATGGAGGTCCATGCTTCGAGCAAACACCTAACAAGGTCAGTATGCGTTTTTTTAGATCAACAAAAACCAAAATGACAGGGACACAAATGCATTGGAGTATAAAAATCACGAACATGTCACCTTGACACGAGTGGTTTTGGATATGTTCTTCTCGACATAATCATGACATTAGTGGCCATTAGAGCTCTCATGTATGATCTTACTAAAAATAACTGATTGATGCAACGGTCTCATCCAATCATATCGTGGTTGTGATTGCGAAAGGCACCTTTGTTGATTTCTTGCCTCTCGATCAGGTTTCACAGGCCCTAAGAAGGGGGTTTTCTTCTGTGAAGAAAATGCTGAGCGGCGTTCGTGTTAAAATCCTGGTGGTGCCTCTTCCAGAGCCGTGGCTTCGTCCATGGGATTCCCTTATTCTTCCAGTGCCCTGGGCCGAGTGGTGTGTGGGTGCGGTTAGTGCTGGAGGCTGCGTCTCCCCCCGCAGGCGGCCACAGGAGAAACCTGAAGAACATCTGCAGATACATTTAACCCGAGGCTGACAGAGTGGAGCGGCAGAGGACTTTTTGATGTTTTTATAACTGGACTGCATTTCAGTGACTGCTAAGAAAAGACAAATCAGTTCTGGGTAAATGTTTGTGCACATGTAACCAGCTCCACTCTGAAAAAAATAAGTAAAATGAAAAAAAGAAAAAAAAAATACTTGAGGGTTAATAAGCTTGCTATAAATGAATTTCATATTTACTGTACAAAAGTCAGTTTGAACAGGGTTGTTCATGTCATCACTTGAAAAAAAAAGAAAAAAAAAACTTTGTAAGCACTACTTGTCTTCAAAATACAATTTTGGAAATACTTTTGTGTTGTTTTTTTAAGTTTGATTATATACACACACACACTACAGTTAAAAGGTTTAGGGCTTTAATGTTTTTGAAAAGTCTCTTATGCCCACCCAGGCTGCATTTAGTTTATCAAAAATAAATTAAAATCAGTAATAGTGAAATTTGTCACATGATCCTTCAGAAATCATACTAATATGGTCATTTGCTGCGCAAATGCTGAAAACAGTTTTTTTTTTTTGTGGGAACTGATATATTTTATCAGCATTCTCTGATGAACAGAATGTTCAAATAAATGCTGTTCATTTGAAATGAAATTATGATAAATTACATTCTTTAGTTTCACTTTTGATCAATTCAATGCATCCTTGCTAAGTTGACCCCAAACTTTTGTACAATAGTGTGTGTATTAATAGATAATACTGCAGGACATCTGTCTCACTGTCTCAGCCATGAAACTAGAAGTAAATAGTGTGAGTTTCTCCTCTCTAAATTCCATCTATTTTGCCTGTTCCATTTACAGAGGACTCTAATTAAATAAAAAAACTGCATCAAGTCACTCAATCTGATATTAATCTTTGAGAGCCTTCAACGGCAAGTAAAGATGATCAAAAAAGAACCATTTCAGTAATTTCTCTTTTATTTTTCAACATCTCCCATCAATTGAACCCATTAGGTTTGCTTATTCAGGCCCTTGCTAGTGTAAATGCAAAAAAGACTTAGGGTGGTTTCAGAATGTAGTATCCTTTTTAATTTCTGCGCACATACATCTAAAGTTGACTTTTATGAGGTGGGATGTTAGAAATTAATGCATTCCTTCTTAAACTACCTATAACATTTACTTATTTGCTTTTCACAACTATTCATTATTCATCTTAAAAACCACAAGCAAATATGTGCGCAAAAACTATGTACAGCCAACCATTGTTTCAAGGAGCCTAGAATAAATAGCATAAAGTATAAATATTCAACCTTTTGAGTAGTACTATTTTAAAAGAACATAACATTAATAATATCCAAGCATACAAACAGGTTTTAGGAATAGTTCAAGCAATTTTTTCCCCTCAGGTCAGAACCTTGATGCATCAGGGAAGAACAAGGATTGCAGTCCTCTTCGCACACTCGTCAACTCTTCCTCGTGCTGCAAAGACAAAAAATCTTGAATCTTCAGTCCTGCACAATTGTGGGATATCAGGTATAAAATATCAGTTCTGTTTGGGCTCTCACTATTTCTTTGAAGAAATGCTCCTGAACTGACTTCATGCTATTCTTCATCAAAGACATCTGCAACAAAAGCAAAAAGGTTTCTATTCTAGACAATAAAAGGTTAAATGGCTTGAACTGTAAATATACTGAACCATGATGGAGCACACTCAAAAAAGGTTCAGGTCCTCACCTCCACAGAGAAGACTTGTTTCTCATACTCTAGACTATCACACACGTCAGTCTGAATAGTGCTTTTCAACTGCTGTAATCTGAAACAACAAGAATGAGCAAGACAAGCACAAAATCCTGTGTACAAACAGCAAATACAGAGGGAACTATTCAAAGCAATCAATCAGTCACTTTGTTTGAATCTAGAGAAACAGACAAATTCTCTGAAACATCCCTTACAATGCATGCAAACACTGTTGAGTAGCTTTCTTGCAAAAAAATTGCTTTGTGCATGTAAACACTACATGTTCGGCTTACACTGACTCTTAGCAGCCTTTTTTTAACATGCAAACCTCAGTGCACTTAAAAAAAATAAAAAAATAAATAAAAACAAAAAGGTACCCGTTTGAAATCTTGCCTTTGAGCTGGCCTTTTTTAAAGAAATCACAAGATTCTTGGCATAATAGTATTACAGAGTGAACAAATAATCAGCATTCTTGCCGTTTTCCCCTTTTGCATCTTGTTAGCTACGAATGGCTGGAAAATCCTGTTTGTTACTGTGACCCAGAACAACCCACAGACTAGTCATAAACAGGTCTTGTAGACATGATTACATATGCGAACAGAACAGCTGAGCTGGGAAATCTATGGCATTCATCTCATGTTCGTGCAGCTGTTGTATTCTCACCTATTGGTTCCTTTCTCTTGGTAAGCGTGGAAGGCCACGGTCTGCTTCTCCCAGTAAGTCTGTAGATATAGTGTGATTAAATCAAAGGCCATTTACACATACATATACATACATATATATATATATATATATATATATATATATATTTTACGTATTACTTGACAAAGTCTGTTTGTAATTATAGACACTTGGCAAATCAGAACACTCGTTACCGTCAATTCCTCATCCAT
>JAUZSZ010000143.1:8283467-8295027 GCA_034780575.1 Labeobarbus marequensis
ATTATATTTCTATTTTTATATTGTTGCAATTTCTAACAATAATAGTATTATGTAGTTCGGTATTTTATTATATTTTTCCGTATTTGTTTTATTTTAAGTTTACTGAAATAGATAGCGATCAGATAATGATAATAATCTGGGGGGTTGAAAATGCGCACAACACCGGCGTTTAGCTGTGGAAAAAAAAAAGATTGTCCTCCTCCTACATTTAAAAAAAACTTTTTTTTTTCTTACTTTGCATATGGCCAAATATTACAATTAATTTGATTTAAACATTGTTGAATAACAAGAGAAATCACCAGGCCGTTGGCGCCCTCTGCAGGTATTTGTTATAGTATAGGCATATTATATTATATATTTAACAGTTGTTCAATAAAACCATGTACTTGGTTTTAATACTTTATTTGAGCCAGTTATTATTGCCTCATCGTTAGTTTATATATAAATATAGTCACATTAAAGCCTGTTTTTCACTTAGTTCTATTTGTGTTACTAAAAAAATATCAAATTATTCACTTGTCAAAATAATTGGTAGATTACTTGATTAGCAAAAGAATTGTTAGTTAAGTCCTAGATTTGTTAAAACATTTCAAAATACAACTGCATTGTTCTACTTTTTGTAATTAAAAGACAAATATTTTGTCATTCAAATATTCCTTAACGTATTAAAACGTTCTTAAAAAAGTATATGCATTTTGTCTCATTTTGTGAGCTAAGTGTATTGTCACACCTGTAGTGTCGATAAGCAGTGATATAGCTCATAATTATCCAAGTGTATGATATAGCCTAGCTTTCATTCTTCATGTCTATCATATACTCATGAAAAAATAAATCAGTTTGAATAAGGAAAGCAATAACTTTGCCATAGTATCCTTTCAAATGTTAAAGTTGCCACAGTCATTGCATGCTTTGCATGTGCTGCCCCGTTAACCTCCCCCGCCCCGTCCTCATAAAAAAGTTCAGGCTCAGGATTTTTTTTTTTGCTTTAATCCCTGATAATTATACTGGAATATAAAATCCAGGCATCAGGGAGCCACTATGAATATGCGGGGCATTGAAACAGCTTTCGAATGCACAATTGCTTTTAGTTTCACTTCCACTTTCGAGATTCGCGATCACACGTACTCTGTTTATAGTATGGAGCGGCAGTACTTACCATATATTTTACAAGATCAGATGCTTGTCAGTGATGCCCAGGATCTGTAAATCATTCGCCATCATCCTCAGTCATCTCTCCTTACTCTGTTTATGTGATAAGTGAACTCTTATGTACTGTAATGTAACAGGCTACCACTAGTAAAAAGCTAACCATGCCCCTTTAGTGGCTCACATTATTTTATTAGAATGCGTTATTTGCTTTCCGTGCCTTTCTGAATACAGACACCAACCCATCCCTGCACTTCACACCCCCTGCACAGCCTGGAACATAACATTTATTTCCATGATCTGTCATTTTCGGTGTTGTCCTCACTTGTTTCTTCACAATACCTGCAGAACTTCTGGCGGCTGGCCTAGAACATGGGCGGGTAGACATTATGCAAATGTTGGGGGCGTAACTATTAGTGATCCCAACTGTAACGTCACAGTTGGTGTTATGTACTGATGCCTATTTTTCAGTGGTCTTTTGCATTCACAAGATTTACATAAGAAGGAGGAAACAATGGTGTTTGAGGCTCACAGTATGTTATTTCCATGTACAGAACTGTCATTATTCAACTCTGCCAAGGTAAATACAATTTCCTTTAATACTCTGAGGTTCTCTACAGAGATGTTTTGCAATTAAGGATGATTGCTGCATAGTATGGGTGGTGGGGCAAACCGAAAGTTGATGCCGAAAGTCCAGCACTCTCCTACCTTCACTGCTGATGCTGCGACTATTCTTATTTGTCTGTGTTCCTTTGCTGGCATTTTCCACATTTCGTTTTTCTCCCTTAATAAAAAATTTGTCCAATCTGATGCTTAATTTTACCGAACTAATGGCTGCTGATGACTTTTTGAACTGAATTCTGCCAAAGTGCACGCTTGTAAATGTTTGTTAAATGCGTAACGTTAATTACGTTAATTACTGCTTCTTTCCACATAATTCTTCATATTTTCCCCTCTAAATCATCACAGAAAATGCAACAAAGGTCTGCCAAATATATGCACTATTCAACATATTCCTTTTCCTGAGTTGTTTGTTATGCTTCAGCACATGAAGGTTGCAGTTCTGATAGCACCATGCGACTGATAAAAGTGTACGGCTTGTCATTGGTTATATCAGGTTCACTTCTCCATATGTCCATATGGCCTGGGGCAGTGCCAGCTCACTACTGCGCTCCCAATGTGCATCATGGCAGAACTGGGAAATTTAGCAAATGAGACGGCAGTCTTGTTCCATAATTTCGTCTCTCAATAATCTCATGATCACTGCAGAGATATTTTGCAGCATTTGCTAGTTTTTACTACATCTGAGCAAACACACAAACACACACACACACACACACACACACACACACACACACACACACACTCTAATTAACTGCTATTATAAGAATCCAAGTCATCTTCTACAGCATCACTGAGCCATTGGGATTATCCCTGATCAAACTCGACCTCTGACTTGATTATAAACAAAGACATGGTTACATGTAAAAACAACATTATAGTTGCTGATCAGCTTTAATTCCGAGTGCAACATGATAAGGCTGCTTGATCTCTGTTTGGGCATTTTAATTATCCATCATCGTCTGTGTCAAATGCTGTTTTGATCATGGTGAGCGCTTTAGTCGGAGGAACCACTTCACATGAAGCTACTACACAAAGGTCAAAGTGTACATCTAATCACTGCTGTTCATTAAGAGCATCAGGCAATTAATTATTTAACTTTTAATTTCAGAGTCGATGTTTTTAAAATACTACTTGTTTTAAATGGTTGGTTCATCCCAAAAAATGAAAATTATCATCTTCATGTTATTACAAATCTACTTTCTACTGTGGAACACAAAAGAAGTAGTTTAGCAGAATGTTAACACTGCTCTTTTCCATGCCATGAAAATGAAAAGGTATGGTGCAAAGCATCATAAAAGCAGTCCCTATATGTCTTATGCATTACATTTCAAGTAGCATTTATGTTTCATATTGTATGACATAGGAGAATATGAAGATTACAAATTGATGCAGTTGCTGATATTTGCAGTACATGGCCAAAAAGTATGATGTAGCCTAATTCTCGGAGCTTATAATGTAAATCAGTGAGATCTTTGTAAAAATATAACACTAGATCACCCAATAAAATCTTATAAATGATGACATTTAAATGTTTATTTTTATAATCAAAGCTCTTTATTATTTTTTTCTGGTGCGGGTCAAAATGCAATGCATTACATTGATGATTGAGAAATGAACAAATGAAAATTCCTCAAAAGTCTGATGTGTCACATTCATACGTCAAAAGGAGATGTTTAGCAGAATGTTAACGCTCCTCTCTTTCCATGAAAATAAAAATGTAGGGTGCCAAGCAATTTAAAAGCAGTCCTCGTGCACTATATTTCAAGAAGACACAAAAATTGAAGTCAGTCTTTCATTCCACTGCAGATCTCAAATCTTATTCAGGGCCAACTGTACAATAAATATATATGTATATTATAGAGGTGTAATGGTTCACAAAAATGACAGTTTTGTATGTACTTTGGTTTTAAAATTATGGTTCAATATTTTTTTTCGATAGAGCAAAAGAAAAAACTATAAATTTACTTATTTTTATTTTTTAATTAAACAGCACTTTACTGAACAGTACTTTACCACTGCAACCAGCTACAAAACACTCTTTGTTGTTCTTTGGTGAAGAAATTTGATGTGCCTCTGCCTATGGATACAATATATTTTAGTAAAAGATTATGTTTTAGTAAGAATTATTGCACTTACATTCTATTGTGCTCCATCTGTTTGACATGAATGCACGGGATGGCGCTGATTTATTAAGTCTGAATTTTAACAGAGATTCACTTTGCATTTTGCAAAATGGAAATATGTGAATTACAAACTTTTACAGATACAACTGTATGATGCAAGCTGCGCACTGATGAAAACGAGTCTGAAACACATCTGACAGGAGGACAAGCCGCTTAAAACTGAAGGCTTGTAAGATAGATTGAATTCCTTAATAAAGCACATGTTTACAGAAAGTCATGTGGGTTTGGGAGGACATGAGGGTAAGATAAATGGTGACAGAAATTTTCTTTTTTAGGTGAACTATGCTTTTAATTCTATATTAGAAATAAATGCAGCTCATTAGTCTACTTTCCAACATGTCCCAGCTTACAAGTTACTGAATATGCTACGATTGGCTCTGACAATTTGTGTATTATTGTGTAATATAGACTTGAAGTTATTCACAACAATTAGACATATACGATGATATAATTCAAAAGATGAGACAAATTGTGTAAGCATATTTTAAGCGTAAACAAATTCCACTGCCATTACTTTCAAAGTGATTCACTGATGATCCATGAAGTACTGGCTAAATAATTTACTGTACAATCTTGCAATTCTTGTCAAAAAACCTTGTTTTTTTAAAGAAGTTTACACAAATATAAAATGCCATTGATCTAAACAACATCCCTAATCATGCAAATTTTAACACTCTGACATCAACAAGCATATGAGCAAACTCCTTGAGGAGACACATTTAGACAGGAGAAAAACAACAACAAAAAAATGAGACAGAAGCAGAACTGCCCCATGTTGGATTCCTTATTATCTCTCCTGGCCTGCTAATTAGGTGTGTATTGACCAGAACAGTCATTCATGTATAACGATCAGGGGGTGAAGCAGATGACATTAGAGAAACGAATCTCATGCATGTTATTTCATTTACTGAGAGGCCCGATCTCTGACAAAGCAATACATTTTATCTTGCTTTGTAATCCTTTACTCATTATTCTTCAATGAAAAGTCCTCACTTTGACATTGTATTTGCTTGCCCATGATTACAAGTTCATGAAAGAAAGATTCTCCATAAACCTACAGTACAATGACTTATGGTTGGCATGATTTTGTCCACATTGTGTTTAAGGTAACAAGTTAAAATTAACATTTTAAAGAAGAACTGGGGATTGGATTTGCTACAGTTTGCCAGGTTAAGGATAGGGAAGGTTATGGCTAATCCAGTTCCAGATAACCCATTTAAGCCCACCGGCAACTATAGTTGCCGCAGGTTATAGCATACTTGGAAAAAAGTGTGATTCTTTATTGATCCTTTATCCATTATCAAACAAAAATGGCCTTTTCCTTAGCAATCACACCAAAGCTAAATGAATGATTGAGGCATTTTTATGAGATATTTTTATCTCAGAATAATAGTAGTACAATCAGTATAATATGATGTATAATGTAGGTTAGGGACATCAAATCACGGAAAGATATAAAAAAGATTGGTAACACTTTAGCACAGGGACCAATTCTCAATTTTTTGCTTGAATCTCTAAACTAAGACTAAGTAGAGTTGTATACTCATAGTTATCTGTAAAGTATTTTCTTACTTTTGGATGTATATATTATTAATCTGATTACAAATTCAACACACATTTCCACTAATGTATTTTGTGTTTAGCTGGAGATGTATGGACACTGCTGTGCAATTATTTTAAGAAGTTTTTCCCACACCAGACTACTAATATAATTATTGGCAATTTTCAAAGAAATCTTAAACAGCACATTAAAACAAAACAAACTGTGATTGTTTATTTCTTGTCTCAGTCAGATAGTCTATTCCTGTCTGAGTGTGTGGTTCTTGGTCCAAAATTAGCTGCACCTGAAACAGGCGATAGTCAGAAGTTTGGCTTCCCAAAGCTTGCTTAAGGCCTTGGTCTGGGGTTAAAGCATAGTTTGCACCAAATTGAAAGGTTTTTCATCATTTACTCATCCTCATGTTGTTCCAAACATCTGTGACCTTATTTCTTCAGTGTAACTTTTGAAGAAACTGTTTTTGACCATATAATGACAGTCAGTAGGGTCTAGAAAAACATTGGTCCTCATTGACTTTCACTGTATCTGTGAAAATATGACAGAATTTACATTTTAGCGTGAACTGTTTCTTTAAGACCGAGATAACATTCTAATGAACCATTATTATTTCTTTTGATGTTAGAGCTCGGTTACAGTTAGGAAAAGGTTAGGGTTAATTGACTTCCAGGAGGTGTTAAAGAACACATACTTGGGAAAAAAGCACAGTTGGCATTTCTTTATTGAACTTTTCTTATAATCTTACTGAGTGTCATACCTTTGATAAAGTACATCTTTATCTCAGAATAATGAGTCCAATCAGTATATTATGCTAACCCTATCATCAAAAAGGCTGCATATCACAATTGTGTTACATTCTTTGAACTGAAGTGTTTAAAGAGCTCAGACGGAACTGTCCCAGGTGTAGGAACTCAAAAGAGACCCATTATAGTTAAGAAGTGTCGGCGTTTGTGTAGCATTTGAGCCGAGAAGGATCTGTAGCTCTCTGAATGTTAGGAACAAGGGACGGTGGGCCAGATGTTCTGCAATTCATCTTGTGCTCTTTCCAAGAGCCGCAGTTTCCTGAATATTTCTCTCTGGGAGTTTTTTAGCACTTATATACATTGGTATTTTTAATCTCCTCAGACATGTTTCTTGTAGTGCAAATTGGCATGCGTGTGGTTCGAAACTCGACAGTGTTAAATCCCAATATAAGCATCTGGATGTAGAATGTTAATCTTGGATTTTCAACACTATGGTTACTAATGCCACATTATCCGTCATCTGTTTACAAGGAAGATGTCATTATACAGAGGAATTAAAGTCTCACTTATTAGGTAGCAATAATTTGGTTGGCATTTTTAAGCAAGTGTTCTCTCCTTGTCTCTCTGAACTGCACCTCTGTCTCCCCTCCACCTGTCTAGTATTTCTTCTGAAGCTTCCCATATGTTTGAAGGAGAATACATTATCTTTGTCTTTTTAATGAATGCATAATCAGAGTCATTTTATTTGTTATTATAAGTAAAGCAGAGACCAAGTGTAACAAATCTGCCTGCCATCTTTTGGTTAAAAAAAAAAGCATTTATGTGCACCGATAATATATATCTTTTTGGACATTTTTAAAATCTAATAAATAGATTTCAACATGGTAAAATGTGGCTGGTAAATTCATATTACAATCAAAGATTACTGTAAATCAAAGATGACTTGAGTACACGTTGCAAGAAAATGCTATTTCAGTTTTTCTAATGCAATCCAATGTGTTACTTGCCATTTCCTTGTAATTGTTTATGAAATTTACTAGCAACTTCTGAGTGAATTTTTTTTTCCAGTGGAAAATTTGTTGAACTTTTGTGAAATTCCATTTGTGGAGATGATATGTAGAAATTAAAAATAATATTTCAGTCAGCTCATCAAGTCTGCTAACCTATTGTAACATTCAGTCCACTGAAGGCAAGTTTAAGAACCCATGTGCAGGTTATTCAAAAACGTGATCCATAATCCAAAACATAATCCAAACAGAGACTTGACTTGACTTGACTTGACTTGACTTGACTTGGAATAATACAAACTAGACTCACCAACAGCAGGATACAACATCAATACACGAAGAGAGACAATGGCAACATGATGGCTACTTATAGTAATTATAGTACTTATAGTGTCCATCTAGTATGTCTTCTGCAACAGAAATGAAATCAGAGGGTTTATATAGCTACTTTTAAAAAAGGCTCACATTTCATTACATTACCTCTGGGTGAATAATGCTACTATAATGTTTAGCTATGTGTCTCCATTTCATTTAGTTGCATTTTGTGTTAGTGTGTTTCATTTATTCCTAGTGGTTTTCTTCAGGCTGTTGTGCTATGGACACATTAAAGTGTTTGCTGTTTTTTTTGAGCTCCAGCAGGGTTGAATGAGACTTCAGCAGAGACAGGCTTGTTTCTTAAGCCTCTGGCTTTACTGAGCTTTTAGTATATGTCTAAGGTTCAACCTCTATGTGTTGAGACTTCTGACAGTGTACACACCTACACTTATATATATTTTAAATATAGGTTTTTATTTTTGTATTTTTTTTTAATTATGTGTCATACTTTTATTATACTTTTATAATATAATTATTATAATTTTAGTCAAACATTCAAATATTTTTGTACAAATATTGATTTGTGGTAACTTTAATGGCTATCCATTGATGGAGGCACATAAATTAATTTCAAGACCATAAACTAAACCTTCTTAGCCCAGTAAAAGGCCTCATTGATCTGAACACACATTAACTGAAAGAGAAGGAGCTGGAAAAGCAACTGACTGTTACTATTCTGGTGCTTCATATCTTTCTGTAGCTGCCATTTAATTCGGCTCAACCTATTTTTAGTAGATGATATTTAACTATAGCTTGAATAATAAAAATAAATGTAAAGGTAATTGTGATTTTTTTTTTATCTCATAATTCAGACTTTTTACTCATAATTCAGTGTTAATATCTTATATTTCTGACTTTCTTCTTTCCTTGTAATTCTGAGTTTATATCTCACAATTTGTACTTTGTTTCTCATTCTGAGAGAAAAAAAAACTTAATTGTGATATAAAAAAGCAACTTATCTCACAATTCAGAATTTTTTCTCCCTATGTAAGAAAAAAAACTGAATCGTTCAGTTTGCAATTACCATTTTTAACAAAACAAGCTCCCATATATTTTTTTAAAACTGATTTTGTTAAGCTCATTTCATTGTGTTTTTACATTAGTTGTAATGGACCATTTGAAATGGCTTGACGAGTGCAGTTTTGTGTTAACCCATGTTTCCTGTTGAATCAGGAAGTGTGGGTGGAGCATGTCAAAAGGCTTGTCCCAATATTTTTGAAATAGCCAATAGGCTTTATTTGCATCATAACTATGACACATGATTTGATACTTTACTAGATGGCAGCAAATGGTTTTAGAGGGAGGGGCATTCTTGTTCTAGAGAGCATTTGATTGGACAAAATTCTGTGTAGCACAGGATGTCATCAATATATTTTGGCGAAAGGCTGTAAATCTTAAATGTGTAATATGCTGAAAGTGAATTTTATCAATGTTTAAAAGTTTGTTAGCGCATAGACAGCTTTAAAGCTAACAGAGATAGTCTTTGAAGGTTTTCATCTTCACATTTCTTTATACGGTATCTTATTTTTGATGCTGTATCTCCCGTGAGCATCTATTAAACTGCCTATCAATAAACTCACATGTGTTGCTCACATGGGCAGTTTGTTTAGATCTGACTTGTGATGTTTCTCGATCTTGATCTTTTCTCCATCATTTCTTGTCTTCTGTTCTATGAATAAATGCATCAAAAAAGCTCAAACCCTCAAGGCCGTAAGAGTTCAGCCGAAAAAATTAAAGCATTAAGTCCTCCATTACAGCAAAATGCAGAGCTTCAGTTAAAACCGGTTAATTGGTAGAAGAGATAAGTTAGCGACCAGAGTTAAATGTATAGATTAGCCATTTAATGGACTGGCTGTTTGTCTTCTGACTGAATCCCGGGTACATTTGCGGATAGTACTTAAAGTGCGAACGATGAAAATGAGCATGGCCAAATGGGGAGGTTTGTTTGTTTGAACTGTGATGCTTATTGAGTGATATTTGGAGAATTTCTATGGGGGAGATGTTTGGGGCTTTTAGCAGCACAGCGTGGTGCAAGTGAATGAGACGGAAATGAAAGCGATTAGCATATTCACAGTGGTATCAAACTGTCAAGCTGCGACACCTAAACACCACTAAACACAGAGAAGTTTATTTGCTAAAAAAGGATTGCATATTTAGCCAGGTTTTAAGCGTTTTACTGTTTTTAGATGCAGCTTCTACATCCATCTGTCTTCTATCTGTCATAATTTAACAGAGATCACAAAGATTTCTATTCTGGAGAAAGACAAATAGCTCGGTTAATAAATAAAATGCTTTCATTGTACTCGTAGTAAATCTGTTTACTCAAACTGTGTATCACAGCTTGCTAATTTATTAATATCAGATCATCACCAGCTAATTATTCTTATGGTGCAGACACGTAATGTTTTAGATGTTTCTCATGACCATATGTCAATAAACATGTTCCCTGCACTGTAATTCACCAAATGTCCTTTTACAGGAGCTTCAGTAGCTTCAATAAATAGTCAAACAGACTTTGTCCTGGCCATTTGGTGACTAACTATGAAACATTTGCTCTGTAGATCACATGAACATATCGCGGCATGGCTCATTAGATAAACCAACAGATGTGTTTGTTTGTTCTTCATCTATTGAATCATATTAGCTCACCTAAAAATTAAAATTAAAAAGGATTTAATAACCTCTTGTTGCTCTAAACCTGTGTGGCTCATTTTATGGAATTTAAAAAATTCTTTAAGAATACAAAAACTCTTCAATATAATCGAAGTGATTTAAGAGACTTCAAAGTATCACCGGTTTGTTGCCAGCAGTCAAATATACTGCATTTATATGTTCATTAGACCTCTTAGGCCTATAAAGAAGTTAATATGGTGAAGCAAGAGGAAAGTTTACTCTGTTTAATGAGTTTGTTCAAATCTATTTTATTACTTTAGGACTGCAAGTGATTGCTATGTCAGAGAAAAGTTCAGCCGTAAAGAATACAGCAGACGAAGGTTATACGGTAAGCCTAAGATCCTTAATTTATTCAATATTATGCTTTGTAATATGTTTGACTATGACATGCAAATTTCTATCATTTGAAATTAATTCACAAAACATCCTTTCATGCATTGCTTTTGAACACTTCACCATTTCAGAGCATTTTTTTTTAAACTTTGATCACTTCTATTCAGGATCACGATTCAAAGATGTCGGATGAGCACAGAGACACGGATGATTCGTCAGAGAAAACACCTAGTAGGATGTCCAGGTCCCCGCAGAAATCCTCCAAAAGACCAAAGACAGTACCTGTGAAAGTCACACTGCTAGATGGATCTGCCTATGAGACCGGGGTGGAGGTACAGTAGTTGCTGGCGTGTGCTAAAACTAATTTGTGTTGTTCTGTAGAAACATGGTGCCAGACCTCTAGGGCTCTCAGGTTTTCACATACTGTTCTCCAGTAGTGCTGTATTCCTTTGTCAACTCAACCACGTGCCTGCTGACTGCTTAAACAGCTAGATTATTTGAGATTTTAACAGCAGAGCCAGGCAGTGTAGCTGAAAAACTTTATAGGAAATACTGACACTGAAGACTGGAGTAATGATGCTGAAAATTTAGCTATACAGGAAAAAAATTAAATGTTAAAATATATTCAAATAGAAAACAGTTATTTTAAATTGTAACAATATTTCACAATATTACTGATTTTACTGTATATTTGACCAAATAAATGCAGCCTTGGTGAGCATAAGAGACTTCTTTCAAAAACATTAAAAATCTTACTGATCCCAAACTTTTGGTAGTGTAATTAAAAATGATATAATTATTCTTTATATTTTTGTCAATTATATATTTACAATGATGTATTCTCTTAAAAGTAGGGCTGGGTATCGAGTTTGATACTTTTTAGGCACTGACCGAATTGCCTCAATACCACCGAGTATCGAA
>JAUZSZ010000143.1:8775761-8786038 GCA_034780575.1 Labeobarbus marequensis
AGATGTCAGCATTGATATTTTGTCTTGTTGATGTGGATTGTGTCTTTATCCATACTGACGTCATATGATTCCTGTAGAATTTCAATGACACACCGGCTCAGGATCCGGCTGCTGTGGAAGTATCCTGGTCTGTGCGAAGGGCCCCATTATGTGATCCTATAGGAAATGGGAAACTGCAGGATGAAAGCTTTTAAATGTCTCAGATTTGCCAGTGCAGCATTGTTGTTTTACGCATGCTGTGCTGTTTGTTCAGTTCTGTGCAAAATATGAAACACATGGTCGTTTTTTGCCGCTTGATGTATTGCTGTGGTCACTAATGCACTGATGTTATCTTATTGATGGTGTTATGTGCTAGAATTTAGGGTAGTATTGGCACCTATGGCATGCAACCATGGTCTCTGAAATGATATTTAGGTGGATTAGATGAGGAAAGGGGTCTCTGTCAAATTAAAGATCAGTTATATAGGCCAATGGTGAAAAAGGATGCATTTTTTGTGGTAGATGTCCAGTATGTTTGTAGTTGTTTTGCTGCAAAAGCAAAGCACAGATGGTAGTGTATAATTATTTTAGCTGTTTAAGATTTCCCAAAAGTGGATTATGCAATACAGCAGGGATATTTCAGACGCAATTCTAGGTCACTAATCAAATAAGCAAATTTGTGGCGTTGAGCGTATGAACTCTGTAGAAAATATCAAATGTTTCCACCAAACATTAGATGCTTTTTGAGGCATTTTGAGATGACTGATTTTTTTAAAAAATTAAACTTCAAATTTTTATGTTACTAATTCTATTGAAAGATATTGTATTAAATGGTTAAAAAAATTCACCAGTGGTCTCAGACGTTTGGACTCAAATATATATGCAAAGTGTTGCATCTTTCATATTTTCAAACGATTTGCTCTTAAAATTGACAGATCATGAAAGAAATGCCACATCCTTTTATGTTTCGCTCCATTACCTTTTTTCAGCCAAATGTTCTAATGGGATGAATGTGGCAAGTGCTCGCTGGCTTTATCGCAGGTGTTCATATCTCTGCCAAAGTGACAGTCTTTTCATGTATTGTGTGCGGTGTGAAGCACACAGGCATCTCCTCTTGGCATAAATTGCATGCTTGAATGTTGATTTTCTGGCTTTGTTAAAGCAACAGGATCAGTCCCTGCTCTCTCATAGAGAGGTTGTTTGATGAGGCCGGGTTTATTACGCCGTTCTGAGGTGTGCTTCTGCTGACTTGAGTGAGTGTCGTCTGTGTTTGGCCACTCTTACACACCAGAGTAGCAACGTTTGAGGGAATCAGCAGGGTACCACACAGACAGACACACAAACAAACTGGCACAGAAACCCTTTCTCTCTCTCGCTTTTAAGCCATTCTCATCCTGTGAAGTGGACCACACACTTCTAATAATGCAAAAAATATCAAAGTAGTTTTTCCACTTGTCAGAGAGGATTTTTGCATAACTCAGAACTGTGGTAATACTTCATAATCACAGTTAATTGGTGCAAAACAATGTAATGTTTCTAGTCTAGGTGTTGTAAGAAAGGATATGTGTTTATGATGTTGCAGCAAAGAGAATATTGTAATATGTATTTATTTAGCTGAATTAACGCAATTTTGTTCTTTAATAAGATTAGGGGATGGTGATTATGTGCTGTCAGTATGAGGTTAAATCTGGAACAGGTAATGTAATTAGAACATCATAGAGAGCCGCCAATCAAAGACCTGAACTGTCAGCAGGGTGTTATTAACTCAGATCCACATGTATTTACTGTGATCCTCCAACTGAAATTGACTCAGAGAGATAATGTTTTAAACCCAGAATACTCCCCTCGCTCATAATCTTAAAGCAGCTTTCAATGCTGTTTGCTGTGCCAGTATGGAAAAAGTATTGAGGACATTGATACATGAACTTCATGTGTTTGAATTATTGATGTATCATCCGAGTAATTGCCATTTGGAAAGTATCTGCATTGGTCAATAAGCACAGCATTTTTCCAAACCTCTAGAAGTTGTTGTTCCCCCTTGCATCAGTTCATATATAATAATAGCCTTTAAAAAGGGACAATACACATTTTAAATTATTTTAATAATACCCCATACATTACAGCCAGGTTAAAAGTTGAAGACGGGATTTTTTTTTTCATGTTTTTGAAAGCGGTCTCTTGTGCCTACCAAATTTATTTATGTGATCGTTTGCATTTGAACAAAATACAGTAAAAACAGTCATGTTTTGAAATACTATTACAATTTAAAATAGCTGTTTTCTATGGTAATATATTGCATATATTACATAACATGTAATTTATTCCTGTGATGCAAAGCATCATTATATTTTTAGCATCATTACTCCAGTCTTCAGTTTCACATGATTTTTCAGAAATCATTCTATAATTCCAATACATTCATTTGTGTAATTTCATAGTTTTAATAATATTTACTATCAACATTAATATGTAAATTCGTTTTAATAAAGAATTAGTAGATGGGTCCAAAGTGCACTGAGCATATATTAGGGCAAAAGTGGGGGAAAAAAAAATAAGGTTTTGTGTTTAATATTTCTTTTCTATTTCAAAATCTTTAGGCTACTATTTTAAATTGTCTTGTGTGAGGGTCGTTTGGCATCATATTTTAAAACAGCATTTTTTGGTCATCTGTGGTCCTGCACTCCAAGGCCACAACATTTTTAAAATAAGAAATAGTACAGTGAAGGAAATTAATTAATTCAATTTCTAATCTAGCACTCTCTATTCTAATTTGCCCCTTTTAGACTTGCACTCTATTCATTTACTAACTGCTTGTTTTCTTTAAAAAAACTAACACTAGCTTCTCTATTTTTGTATTTTATCTATTTGTTTTCTTTTTATTTATTATACAATTAACAAAAAGCAAAAAAGCCTCTAAAACTAGATTGTTCTATTCTTTTTGTATTCTGTTTTCTTTTTATTTATTATATAATTTAAAAACGCCTTGCTACGTGTACTGCATTAAGCTAATTGAGACTTGTCATAGAACTTGCATATATTGCGCTTTTGTTGATTTTGATTGCTTTCATTGTAAGTCGCTTTGGATAAAAGCGTCTGCTAAATGACTAAATGTAAATGCAAGTAATCATTTTGAAATATTTGTAAATAAAACTTTAAACACATGCACTTTTATTTGTATGCCTAATATGTCAAAAACGTGTCAAAATGCACAAATCATTTTGACATTGAGCTCTGTTAGACCCCTGAGGCAGACCAGCCTAAAAATGTAACTTTTAAACCTTTTGTCTTCCTTACAACAAACGGAGCACTTCATACTGGAGTGCAGCACAGCAGTGCAAGAATTTCAGATATTGTACTCTATAAATTGGCATCAGTATTATTGACAAAGCACTTGATTTCTGGTGACGTTTTCTTTTCCAGAAAACCTAGGATAAACTCTCAACTCGTGGCACAGCAGGTCGCTCAACAGTACGCCGCTCCACCCCCAGCCAAGAAAGAAAGAAGGGAAAGGACAGACAGAGACCTGCCTGACGACGACCACTTCGACATGGACAACTCCGATTCGGATAGACTCAGCAGTCTCCACCCTGACTCCGACCATCCAGAGAGATTAGGTCTGGAGGGAGGTCAGCTGGACCGTGGACATTCTCACAAGGATCGGAGACAGGAGCATGTTCTAGACAAACCGCAACCGCTCCATACAGACAGGAGGCCTGAGAAAGCAGGACTGACCCCAGACCTGCTGCAGCAGCAGCAGCACAACAGAACAGATAGAGAGCACATGGACAAAGCATTGCTGGACAAACTTCAGCCTCACAGAGAGCACATGGATAAAGATCATCCGCACACGGCAGGCTCTGGGATGAAGCCGGCAGAGAGGATGGGTGCAGAGAGAGAGGAACTCAAAAAAGGAAAAATAGAGAGAGCCATGATGGAGAAACACAAAGAGAGAGCTAAAAGCCTCACGCCCAGTAAAAAACCCACTGCTAAGAAGATGAAGTGAGTGTTTTTATGCAGCCATGCTCTGCAAGTGCTTTTTTAACTTTTAGTTTGATCTAATCAGATATTGTTATTAGGGCTGTCAAAGTTAACAAGCGCATGCAATTAATTCATTATGCCAAATTCTTTTTATTTTGTTAATGCATGTATTTTTACTTTATAACAGTGGGGTTCTAGAATTAAAAATCCCATCAATTTTCTCCACAGGGGAACTGATTTTTAACAATAATTTATAAACCTATAAAGACAGACCAGCTGTGAGCTGCGAGTTTATTAATAGATGGTATGTGCTTTTGTTGAAGCCGTTAATCCACATTATTTCAACTAATTTTTTTAAATGATCTTGTTTACCATTGGAAATCCTGGTGAAAAACTACGTTACCCATGATTGTTCAAATTAATCTTCACCAACCAGAGAATTAAAATGAGCAAGTCACGTCAAATTATGTGAAGCACTGCAGTTGGTGTGCCCCCTTTGCTCTCTAACTACTTAAGTATTTGCTATAAGCAACATTTTAAAATTAATATTTTCTCCATTTTTAATTTAATTTATATTTGCAATGCTTCATTGGGATTGTAGTTCTTTCCCTTATTAAAGCCATTAAGTACTCAGTCTTGTACCTTTGTCTTTTTGTACGATTTTTTTTATACTTCGTTTGTAATGTTTTACTCACTTTGCAGCTGGTTGGTTTGGTTCATGGCTTAGAATTTTTAAACAAAAACATTTCTAATATCCCTATGAGAAAAATGAATGGGAAAAATAGTTCTGGAACCACTGAGAAGTAGATGGCCACTGTTGCACTCTATAAAGGTTTTATTCGGTTACTTCTATTCGGAGCTGATTAAAACGGGAGCAGTTCAAGTATCACACACAAAAGTATTCATTTATTGGATCATTTATTAAATTAATAACTCAACTGGTGATATTTCATTTGCTAATCTTCAATGAGAAAAGCATGTTCCTCATTTCTAAATCGCTTTGGATGAAAGCTTCTGCTAAATGAATAAATGTAAATGTTAAATTAAAACACCAGTGGAGAATTGCTATAAAAATACATTTACACATGAATGAATAAGTCCATAAAGTGTGGGGAAAGTTGTATGGTAATAATTACTAATGGCATATTGAATCAACATTTACAGGCCCAAACTCATTCAGAAAGGTCCAGCTGGGGAAATTAACGGCATGAAGGCTGGCAAGTCTGTCACGAAGAATAACAAATCTATAATTTCACGGTAAGTTCAGAGCTGATCTGCTATTCTACACTTTTTAAAGTTGGCTTGAAATGGAAATTCACATTATCTATTTTCTAAATGCATCTTAATGATCTTGTTGTGATTGATTGAATTTTTTTCTGTAAACTGGGAGACTTCTCTCTGGTGGCATATGCCGGACTTCTGCAAGCTTGCATTCAGATACTTCTGCATTCAGTCAACAATTAGAGAATAGAACCAAGTCCCCACCCTACATTTTTATTTTTTCAATAATCCATTACATTTGGATGTACATCGCAATACATAAAAATATCTGTTGCCACTTATGTTACATTGTGATTTTAAGGCAGGTTTTTACCTGCATTAGAGTATTCTTGATTTCTACTAAAAACTTCATATTCAGTTTACACCATTACTGCTTTGCATTATTAAGAGGAAATCCAGTGAGCGGCTAATAGTCTTTTTTGTTGCATAATCCATGGACTCTTTAACTTGCTGCAATGTAGACAGCTAAAACTGGATGATCATATTCAGAACTTGGGGTTGAATGAAACATTTAAAGATACACTCAGTAGTTTGTTCCTAACAAAGTGAAAAGTAGTTCTGACAAAAGCGTATGAAAGTATGCACTTACATAAGGTAAAGACTCGTTTAGTCATTGTAGAAGCCTAGAAAAAGCTGTTTTATTGTACATGAGAGAGCCCACCACTTATAATGGATGTCATTACATGAAGCTTAGTACTCTCTTTATCCTATTATTAATTTATCCTGTGACACGTTTGTTTGTAGAGTAAATTAATGATTGGCTACAAAAACCTTTGCTTTTGCATGATGCTGCATCACACTTTGAAATGGTTGCCAGTGCTTTTTGGAAAGATAATTAAAAAATTACTTGGCGGACCTTTTAACATTGCTAACTTGCTTTATATTTAAAAGGTTAGTTCACCCAAAAATGTAAATTTTGTCATTAATTACTTCTCAAACCCACAAGACCTTTATTCAGCTTTAAAACACAAATGAGGATTTTTTTTTTTGATGAATTCTGAGAGTTTTCTGTTCCTCCATTGAATGTTCATTCTAATGTGATGATTCAAAAGACATAAGAAAGACCAAAAAAAAAGATCATTGTACATTCATAAAACACATCAAGCATTTACAGAAGCTCAACTGTACATGAAGAACAAACTTGATCAGTCAAGCACATTTGAGCTTCAGTTTACCATAATCGATGTGCTCTATGTATGTGTGTTAATCAGTGTTTTTATGTGAATAAAAGTGTCAAATATAAATATATAAAGCGATTGTGTCTCTTCGATTCATATGGATTACTTTTCATACTTTATGATGTGTGAAAGTGACAGAAATCTCTCAGGTTTAAAATTAATTAAAATATTTTTATTTGTGTATTGCAGATAAGGAACTACTCTTATGGTTTTGGAACCATTTGTGTTCACTGATATAACATAGTTTTTATAAATATTTAGATTTTTTTTCTAAATAGTTCTTCAATTGTAGTTGAAATTATTCCTGGCAACCAGCTTAAATAATGTTTATTTAAAAGAATATATATTTTAATTATTTCATATTTTATATATATATATATATATATGTATATAATATATTATATCTATATATTCGTTTTCATTTTATTTTCCATTAATAATATTAACCCTGTTTGGAATGACATGCGGGTGAATAACTGACTTCTTTTAGGGTGAACTATCCATTTAATAGTTTTTACGCAATGAACGCTGCAGTAATAAATTTGATGTGTAATTCCTTCTTTCACCATTCCTATGTTACACTTCAGACCTAAACTGAAGAACGTGGACAGGAGCTCGGCTCAGCAGCTCGCTATAACGGTGGGCAACGTGACTGTCATCATCACAGACTTTAAGGAGAAGACTCGCTCCTCCTCCACCTCCTCCTCCACTGTCACCTCCAGCGCTGGCTCTGAGCAGCAGCACCTGAGCTCCAGCTCAGAGAGCACGGACAAGGGGTCGTCCTGTGCCTCCACCCCCCGAAGAGACCATTCTTCCAGCCACAATGAGACCATGTGAAGGGGAAGAGATTGACACACCGCAATCTCACTTGGCGAGGCCCGGAGCTCCTACAGCCACACTCGTAACTGTACATGGAAGAGGGATCTTTCCAATCCATTCAGTGTCCATCTTGACACATTGGCAGAAGTATACCTGTCGAAAACCCTCGTGGAGCACCTTGTAGATTGATGTGTTGATGTTCACGTGAGTCACTGTCACGCCGAGACCCACTGTATATTCTGTGCCCTACTCCTTCCAGATATAATCCATGTTTGTGCACCACGGAAATCAGCGCTCCCAAGTTTGCATTATTATTGTTCATTGTCATTAAATCGTGCAGGCGGCTGTTTTGACTTTGTGTTTAGGACGTAGAATCGTTTATGCTAAATGTACCGTATCCGAGCTCATTCCTCCATCTCAGACAGCTCCGAGTCAATCATCTGTTGCTGCGGCTGTTTGCAGAAAGCGAGTTCTCGACAGTAAGATCACGCTAGACCACCGTGTACAGGGAGATTTGTTCCCTTATTATTTCATATGACAAACTCTTGTGTGTTTACATGGTGGAAACACAAACTGTGATGATGTGAGTTTACAGTATTATAAATACAAGGCCAACTTTGAAATCCATACGGTGTACCATGTAGACATGTTTTGTGGTTCACAAGATGATAAAAGAGTATTTAGAATATTGTTCTTTATCTTGCTCTGTTTTTAGACATTAACCTTTGCATATTTCTTGTAAAATTATATCCAGATTCACAGTACTGTCTATTATTCGACTTCATGACAACGAAAGGGTGGAGAAAGAAACCGGCAGTTGTTGGAATTTGAAGCAGCTTATCTATTTGTGAGATTTCATACAGTATATTTACGGTTTACCAAGATCTCTACTAAAAATGTGGAAAATACTCCCAATATAATAGCATTGTGTTGTGAAAATTGGCTTCTTCTCGCCCATAAGGACGATTTGCACAGGTTTACACATTCATTCTGACCTTTGTTAAAAATCTAGAAGCTTATAAAGCTAATAAAAATCCTTCTGAAACTCTATACGGTCTCAAAGCGTCTTGGGGACTTTGATGTGATCATTTAGATTTTCTACAAGCAGTTTATTCTTGTATGGTAACCAATGTATATGAAGTGAAAATATGTTTTCTGAATGCATGCTGTTGGTCTTATTGTGAAAATATTATCCATGCATATTCTTTTTTTTTTCTTTCACCTCGCGATGTTTAATCACAATGTCATATCTGGACCTTCCTCTGAAAACAACAGACTTCTCACTGGTGACGCATATGTAGGACTACTCCAATTATTTAGTCTGCTTAAATCTCGCCACTGCAAGCTCATGCTCATCTGCATCAACTTTTGTGTGCAACATCCACATCTCAACATCCAGTCACCTGATGCTAAGTCCCTCCCAAACATTATTTTTTTTCTGTTTTGATAATCCGTTACACTCATATGTACATCACAATATGGAAGAAAAAGTCTGTCGCTACTTTTGCTTCATCTTGACTTTAAAATGGGTGCATATAATCACAAGCTCTTTAACATGTTCATTGATTAATTGTTTATTCATTGATTATTGATTTATCCATTGAATCTACCGCCATCTTAGCAAACCTGCACAGTGTGATTTAGGTAAGATATATATTCTTCGATTAACATCTTTTGTTGTTTCTTAAAAATAACTGGAACATCAATCAATTGTTGTAGGTCTCAATCCTACTCCCTTAATCCTTAAATCAGAGGGCAAACAAAGGATGTTGATACAGTAACATGTCCTGTCCACCCTCTGGTTTTAGCTTTGTTTTGGAACATTATGGCCTGGTTTCACAGACAGGGTTTAGACTAAGACAGGATTAGGCCATAGTTCAATTAGGACATTTAAGTAATTTTTATAAACGTGCTTAGGAAAAAAACATTACTGGTGTGCATCTTGAGACAAAACAAAGTCACTGATGTATTTTAAGACCAGTCATTGCAAGTTTCTTTCAGTTGAAACTGCTCAGACTCGCATTTTAGTCTAGGACTAGGTTTAAGCCTTGTCTGTGAAACCGGGGGAATAGCTGGTTTCTAGCTGGTCTGAACTGGTCATTAGCTGCTAACATGCTCCAAATACCAACTTTACCTCCCTAATCTAACCCTAATCATAATCTTATACTAAAATTATAAACTGAAGCTAATTCAAAATATAAATAACTATTATAATAATTAAAATAGTTATTAATATGAATTAGTGTTTATATTTTTTAAATTTTAAGTAATTATGTGCTTTTTCTTCTTTACATATTTATATTTAGATTTATTTGAATTGTAGTAATTTTATATGCTTTGCCATTTTTTTACACATTTCTATGTATCTTTATTTTTATTTTAGTCATTTTATGCACTTCTGTCATTTTAAGGTTTTTAATAGACTACATATTTCTTTTTAATTAATTTATTTCAGTTTAACTGAAACTTCACTGCCAATCATTCACTAATTTTAAGTAATCTATTCTAATTTATTCTAATTCTAAGTAAATTTCAGTGAAGTTTTTCATCTAATATTCATATTTTTATTTTGCCTTTATTTCAAAATTTTGTTAACAGTAAAAATACTGGTTTGACGCCGGTACAAAATGATCTACTAACTAACGCCAGCAAATGGAGCAGCTAGAAAACAGCTGTTAGTTTATGATTGGTTTTCCAGCAAGGGTTTGCCTTTAAAGCTTTAAAAATTAAACCACTTATATTATAAGTTTGAATGCTTTTATTTTGAAGTGCAGTTGAGACAGGGGGCGCTGCGCCTGACTTCATCCGCTCCAGTCCGACTCTGTTGTTGTGTCGGTGACGCGGCCGAGCGGCAAATGAGTCAGCATCAATAATCTGCCTAACTGTGGATGTGGAGATTAATATAGATCTCCCAGCAAAACACTCACACATCGATTAGCGCTAATAAAGCAAAAATGGCGGTTCCTGCAGCCCCAAACCTGCAGCCGAACACGGCGAGACAAAGCAGCCCTGTGAACTCTACAGAAAACGACATCCACATCG
>JAUZSZ010000143.1:8786138-8800091 GCA_034780575.1 Labeobarbus marequensis
TGGTGTAGAAGTTAATGTGGTGAGCGAGTGACCTCTGGTGGCGAGTGAGTGGAAGTGCATGGCCAGGATTCGTGACACAACTAAATAATATCTTTTAACCTTTTATACCTGCCTTATGTTCAACTGTCCCGATACTTATGCTCACATCAATGAGTGGGATGAACTCTAAAAGTGCTGTACTTTTTATTTGGTAAAACATGTATCTGTTTAAACAGCTAATAATAAAATGTGACATTCTGTAGTTTTGTCTCATATTCATCTTTAAATCATATTTGCAAATGTCTTGACTCCACAGCCAACAGAGCAATTTTGTCTTAACTGTTCCAATATTTATGGAGGGCACTGTATGTTGTTGGCCTTGTAAGTCTTGAATATTAAGTACACCTGCTGGAAACAAAATATGAATTCCACATCAGTTAAGATTGCTTAAAAACACAGAAAAAGGCAGCAACTGAAAGAACAACAGCTATAAAAATAAGTTTAAGCAGAGGGGAAAGAAACTGGCAATGATGGAAATCATTTTACCTTTTTTGACGACAGCCAATCTTCTTCAAGTAAGTCTCCCTCCTCCAAATCACTGTGAATTGATAAATATATGATTAAATATATGGTTCTTTCACAATAAATCTCTGAAATGCCTGATACCATTTCAGCAAAGTAAAGCAAGATATTAAAGTAACAACTTCATTTGCTTTGCAAACACCACACCCCATGGCAACCAATAAAGTCTATATCTGTGCTGGTGAGATTCATTTTGAATGCTATGAAAGACTCTTGCTGGAATGCTATTGTGCTTCTGGGAAACTGATGCTCTCTTTATTCGTCTTTTTCATTCTGCCTAATAGAGACATACCTTTCCAAGTCGTCATCTTCTCGTCTCCGTCTTCTTGACCTTTCAGCCCCAGGTTTATCATATTCGTCAAACTCATCATCTACACGCAGACAAGAGAATGAAACACATTGAGCTTTCATATATAAAAATAGACTTTGTGTAATGTTTAAACTAGTGCTGTCAAACGATTAATCGCATCCAAAATAAAAGTTTTTGTTTACATAATATGTGTACTGTGTATATTTATTATGTATATATATATATATATTTATATATATATATATATTATTTATATATATATAAAAATGCACATGCATACAGTATATATTTTGAAAATATTTACATATCTATATTATTATATTCATATAATTTATATTATAAATATATTTTAGATATAAACAACTTTTTTCTGAAATATATACATGCATGTGTATGTGTTTATATATACACATAATAAATATACACAGTGCACATGTATTATGTAAAAAAAATCTTTTATTTTGGATGCGATTAATCGCGATAATTTTAATTTATTTCAGTTTAACTTAAACTTCACTGCCAAGGCATTATCATTCACTGATTTTATGTACTTATCTCAAGTTATTTTCAGTCGTCACTCCCATCTAATATTCATATGTTATTTTATTTTGGCTTTATTTCAAAATGGAGCAAATGGAGCAGCTAGAAAACAGCTGTCAGTTTAGGACTGCTTTCCAGTAGGAGTGTGCCTGATTAAACGCTTAAACCTTTGAAATGAATGGCACTTATTTTCAAACGCGTCTGAATGCTTTTATTTTGAAGTGCGTCTGAGACAGGAGTGCTGCGCGTGGCTTCATCCTCTCCAGTCCGACTCTGTTGTTGTTGTTGTTGTGTCGGTGATGCGGCAAGTCCAGCCGGCCGAGCGGCAGTCAGCATCAATAATCTGCCTGTCTGTGGATGTGGAGATTGTTATAGATCTCCCAGCAAGACATTCACACATCGATTAGCGCTAATAAAGCAAAAATGGCGGTTCCTGCAGCCCCAAACCTGCAGCTGAACACGGCGACACAAAGCAGCCCTGTGAACTCTACAGAAAACGACATCCACATCGACGAGAGAGAGCTGGAAAACATCACCAACCACATCGAGGACGGCACCTCGCTGCCGCTGCACTCCCCGTGGACCTTCTGGCTGGATCGGTAGGCTGATGTTGGCATATTACTGACATTAAAGATTCGACTTTCTGTGTCCACAAGCCTATCAACAAAGGCCCAAGATTGGTATTTCTCTTTTTATAGCTAACCTGACTATTTTCGGTTTCTAAACGAGCACAGCTAACACTAATAGGTGGTTCGGGCAGCTGTATTAATTATTTGTAAGCTTTAAGAGTGTCATAACGCAGAGCTGATGTAATAACTTAGTAAAGTAGGTCGAGTCACCTGTAGGTCATGGTTGTTATTTAATATCATATTTCATGTTCTTTCTGGAGCTCTGTAAATCAGCAGAGTAATATGGCAAGGGTGTACCTCAAGGCTTTGTCAGGAGCCCATTTAAGTTGTGTTGGAGTTGTAAAAAAAGTAGGACACTGTTAGTGCAGAATAAGCTTTGAAATTGTGAAATGACCACATCTAAGTTGATTAGTCGATTGTTCATTTGCATGTGATTTTAAAACTGATATATAACCAAAGAACTGATAGTAATGAGCTATATATGTATAATTTAACACAGGCTGCTTTTTCTTTAAGCTTCTCTTGCTTAAAATTCTCTCTGCGGTTTTTTGGCAATGATTTTCAAAGGGTTGAAGTCCTGTTTACCATCAGACTGACATTTGGTTGCCATAACGATTGTGAAATGCTTGTGTCTCATGGCAAGATCACAAGCACTGTATTGCACTTGACATAAGACAGAGATAACACCCTTATGGTTTATGACACAGATATGGATGATGTGCCAGGCTTAGTATAGTGCAAAAATGTCTTGTTTAAAGGTATAGTTCACCCAAAAATCTGTCTTTATTTACTCACCCTCATGTAATTGCAAAACTATGATATTCCTTTGCCCATGGAACACAAAAGGTGAATTTATGAAAAATGTCTCGATTGCTTTTTATCACATAATATGAAGCTGTCAAGCTTCAAAATTACACAAAGCACAGCACTTCAAGCAACCATTTGTCATTTTGAAGCTTTACAGCAACAATTCACATTCACTTTTATTATTTTGGCCATTCTTTTGATTATATTACTAAGAAATTCACTTTTGTTCCTCAGAAGACGAGAGTCGTACAGATTTAAAATGACATGAGGGCGAGTAAATGATGACAGAATATTTATTTTTAAGTGAATTATTCTTTTGAAATCTATTTATTAGTGTGCATTTTGTAATTCTTTTTAATTCTTTATATCTTCAAGGTCATTACCAGGTACAACGGCAGCAGAGTGTGAATCAAATCTCAAAAAGATATACACCGTCCACACTGTACAGGTAGGTGTTACAATTAGAAGTAATTTTGTAATTGTAGTTTTATATTTGTATGTTTTGCCTGATCAACCTAAAAAACTAGTCCTTTGATATATTAATCAAGATGTGGTGAAGTTTCTGTTTTTGTTTCATTTTAATTGAGCTATATGCAAATTTGGCAAGCCCAAATTTGACAGATGCTAATAACTGATAATTATTATGTTCAATATTTTGCTTGATCATCTTTCCAATTCATTATAGCTTCCATTTAAATTTGTATATGACTTGAAATGAAATTAGGCACCAAAATATTATAATGGACAGTAATGGTGTCTAATAGTTTTGTAAACCAGCAGAAAAAAGTTTACTGTTGCAGTTGGGAAAAATATTGTTGCTGATATATTATGCATCACCTATGTTTCATAACACAAAGAGTTTCTGGAGCGTGTACAACAACATCCCTGCTGTGTCCTGCCTCCCTCTGAGGTGTAGCTACCACTTAATGCGAGGAGAAAGAAGACCACTATGGTGAGTCTTCAGCCAATTCACAATAAAAGTTCTTTTTTTCCTTTTTGTTAAAAGAAATTAAAACTTGTTACAATGCATTGAATTGATCAAAAGTGGCAGTGAAGACATTCGTTACAAAACTTCTACTTCAAATAAATGCTGCTCTTTTGGACTTTGTATTCGCCAAAAAATCCTGACCAATCTGTTTTATTTAAACTGTTAATAAAAAATTTTCACTGAAGACTGGAGTAATGATGCTGAAAATTCAGCTTTGCATCACATGAATAAATTGCATTCTAAAATATATATTTAAATAGAAAACATTAGATTTTACTGTGTTTCTGAGCAAATAAATGCAGCCTTTATGAGCATTAGACTCTTCCTTTAAAAGCTAAATCTTATGACCACAAATCTTTTAACTGGAATGCATATCTGTCCTTAGCTTGGGACAATTTATATAAACAATTTGGTTTAAAAATATTTTTTTCTGTCTACACAGGGAAGAGGAAAGCAATGCCAAGGGAGGTGTTTGGAAAATGAAAGTGCCAAAGGAGAGCACAGTAAGTCTGCTACACTTCGACTTGTAGACTGACTGCATAATGTAAATATGTTAAATACATACACAAATTGAGCATTTTCCCATACATTCTGGTGTGTGCTATCACTGCCAAAATATAATTTGTCCATAACCTTTTTTCTACCAGTCAGCTGTGTGGAAGGAGCTGCTATTAGCTACAATTGGTGAACAGTTCACAGATTACTGTGCATCAGGTGAGTGTAGAAATATGTTTAATTAAATTATTTATTTTATTGATAACATTTAAATGGCTAATTCAATGTTTGTTTGTCTTTTAGAGGATGAGGTGGTTGGAGTAAGTGTCAGTGTGAGAGAACGAGAAGATGTGGTTCAGGTCTGGAATGGAAATGCCTCTTTTGCCAATGAGGCAAACGTTTTAGGAAGAATCTATGAACTTCTTCCACAGATATCTTTTAAAGCAGTATTTTATAAACGTAAGTGTCAGCAGTTTACATTCTTCTCCCTGCATGCCACACTGTCCCTGCTGGGAGCTCACTGTTTATTGTTGTAAGAATAGTTGCGTGAGAACTATACATTTTTCAAATAAATTAATTGTATTTATAGATTTGGTTAAGTTAATTAACACATTATAAGTGCAAAAACATCATAGAATTGTTATTGACCGATTCAATGTTTTTTTTGTTGTTTTTTTTCAGCACACGAGGAGCACCATGCATTTGAAGGTGGTCGCTCAAGACATTAGCAAGCTTTGCACATTCGTCACAGTTTTCCCTGTTTTTGGACTGATCCTAGAAAATGGACTGAAAATGGAAAAAGAATCCCTCCTGGGCGAACAGAACTCTTGGGTTTTGAGGTTGTTTCATATCACATAGGGAATGTTACAGCCCTGTTTTTAAGTTGTAAGCATTGCAGATGATCCCTCCATGCGTTTTCGTAAGGAGTTTTCGCATAACAGATATTTAGGTAATATCAATAAAGCTCACATAGCCAGTGGCACATATAAATTAATATAAATTATCACGACAGACCAATGTTGCCAATTGTCATCACACCCCCTCCCCATTTCTAGGTTTATTGATCAAATGTGCAGTACAGCGACGGTTGCTGCTTGTCAAAGTATATCCTCGTTGTGTTAGAAATCCATTAGGATCAAACTCTTTAGGGCTGTTTTTCCTTAGACACACATTAGGCATATCCTCAGACTAAAAAAAGGTTTAAGACTAAGCTTAATCTGCTTCTGGGAACTCTTTTATGCAAAAGTATTGCACGTTTGTCTTTGGAAAAAAAACTCTTTGGCTTGGAGGTTATTACTGATTTCAGAGCAAATGTAAGTGGGTGTAACAGCTTTGGATATAACCGTAAGTATACAGCAAAATGCATATGCAATTCCACGTTTTCACCCTAAACTTAAGTAAATTTAAATAATCCTGTATTAATCACATGAGGGTAAATTCTTGCATCTTGCGAACGGCTTTGCTTTTATGATTTAGAAAACTGTATCCAGACCTCCTCCTGTAGTATTTTATGTAAATGAAAGCTGTTTTAGAATGGCGTCATAGCACTGTTGAACTTCTCTTTTCTTTTTTGGTTACTGCCTCGTGGTTGATATCCTGCTTTTTGTTCTATGTGTTGCTGTAGGCGCTTAAGTGTCTCGTCTTTGTCACAATAGTCCAAATGCTTAATATTTTCATTGTCTGAAATCATCAAGTCTATTTTTTTTAACTTGTGCATTTGCTTCTAACTGCCTTTTTATTCACTATAATCACACTGTGTCTTGTTTCAGAGTGCTTATCATTGTAGTTTGTTTTATTGTGTTTGGATGGATGCTTATGTTGGACATCTTGTGAGTCGAGGGGAGCTAGTGTATATATTGTCAAATTATGAAACTGAAAATGACCTGTGTAATCATCAGAGCATATATTTTTTTAGTTTTTCAGTACCAAAGAGATTTCCTTTTTGTTTTCCTGTGTTATAAGTCATCATCGTCTGTGATCTGCACGTGTCTGCGTCCTTCTGATCTCGCATAGAGAGAGTTAAAACCGTGTTTCTCACATGATGTCTCTTCCACTAGCTCACTTTCTGCTGTGTGTAAACCTTTTTTTAGGTTTGTCAAGTCGGAAACTTCAAGCCCAAAAAGACCTGCATCATGAACCAGGTCCCTTAATGCACTAAAAAGCACAATTATGATTTTGTCCTTCATGTGGGCAGGGATGTGCAAAATATCCTGTACATGCAGCTGACCTTTCATATTTCAGCCTTTTCCTACCTATCACCGATCTGTCAATGAGATGCGAGTACTGACATGGATTTTTGAGTTTATTTTTTTGGAGCATTTGTGTCGGTTTTCCAGGCTCCCAATCAGGATCTGAAACCTCAAACTGATTGTCAATCTTCTGGAATGGTGCCTTGTGTTCTCCCAGGGTTTCACTCACAGAATGTTTTGTTTATCTCTATGTATTTAATCAGTTGTGTTATTAATTTTTTAATTTTCTTTTGCTTATAGGTTTTGAAATATTGAATAAATACAAAGCAGAATTCGAAATATGACTACTGCACTTATTTCACCAAAAAATGTAGTCTTTCATTTCAAATGCATGCATTTATGATGTATAAAATACTAATATATTAACCACTAGGTGGCGCTGCACACCCTTTAAACGCATTTTTAATGTCTACACTTGTCTGCATCTGCAATACCTTTTATTTAATTCACATTTCACCAGATTAGCTCCACAAATCTTTCCCGCTAGTTCGTGTTTATATGTTATTGATTAATGCCTCATGGACTGAATCACATCCAGTCTAGTGCGCAACATTATTTATTCCTCGCGACGCGCTAGCCCTCAGCAGGTGGACGTGACGTCACGCCCCAACATCTACTCTGCTCTCAAACTCAGCTCAAAAACTCGGTTTTGACACACTAAATTTACTTGATGAGTCTTGTTTACCGTTTATAATTCGACGCTCGCTGAAAACGTCCCGCATACGTGCAAAATCCAGGCGCGTGGTCCGTAAAGTAGTCCCTGGGACGCGCACTGCGGAAGAATACACTTGTTTACATTGTGCTGCACGCGGCTGCGCAGGCTTCATGGGAGACCGACACACTGCGCTTTCCAGCTCGCAAAAGTTCGTTCCAGGGTCGCTGTTAAAGTTTTTATTTCTGCCCGTTGAGAAACCACTTCATCCCCGGTAAGTTTATTCTCCTTATCAAGTTTCCTTCGCTGTGTTTATTCGTAATTTACATCGCGAGGTGGATTTGCTAGTTATTAGCCTTATCAGAACTAACGGCAGACAGGAGGAGCAGCTAATTCAAAGCTCTCCACAGTTTTATCGCCATCTATTTAGTGTTTTATAACAGGTAATTTACCTTGAACAAAGTCGGTGGCTTTCGTTACACTTAGTAATTGTCGCAGCATCCCATTTAAACCCTTATGGGAGTGTTAGCTGGCTAACATGTGCCTTTGGTTCATGTGGAGAACAAAAACAGCCTTGAGTAACTTCAGTTCAAGACACCGCACGCAGTCTGTCGTAAATCACATCTAACCTCTAAATCCCCACAGCCTCTTTTTTTATTTTTTTATTAATATTATTGAACTGTTACGATTACCCTACAAATATTAACATACAAATATTACTAAAAGATACATGCATACTGTACATATACATACAATCTATAAATACATACAATAGTAGACTGTTGATCATGCAAAATATACATATATTATTTTTTATCTTTGGAAGTTAATCAAGTAACTTAAATTTTTCCGTTACACGATCATTATACATTTAGGCTTAACATTAAAAAAGTAATAATTTGTTTAAATCAGTTATTTTCGTTTTGAACGTTTAATCTTTACCCATTTTAATTTTTTTTTTTTTTTTGCTCCACACTATAATTATGCAGCCTGTATTACAATGTTTGTCAGTGGGCATTAGTCAAATCTCATTCAATTGAGTGTTAATCCTAACTGGGTGGTTTGATTTTGGTCAGCAGGTTTAAACAGGGACTCACATGCATCCTCTCATAGAGGCATGTTACTTTGGTTGTGTCTCATAGTTTAGTGAAGTACCTACCTAGACTTATTTTAGGGCACCTATAATGCCAAAAACTGCTGCCTAGGTAGGTTGGTAGATCTCTAGGTTTTCACAGCCAGTATTTTTAGTCTACTTGGTTTGCTGAGTTTCATAATTTTTCACGAGTGTACCAAAGAGTTAAACAAAAAGTTCTCCTTCAGTTTCATTGTTTGATTTTGAAGTTGTTGAAACTACAACAAACACAAAAAAAGCTACGCCCCTTCACAGGTTTCATTTCTCCTTTTTGCCTCTGAGCGTTTACAATTCAGTTAATCATTTGTTGCAGCTCTTTACAGGCATCCCAGTCTTTTTCTTTTTTCTTTTTTTTTACTTCAGTTGTCTGTTCTTAAACCAGGTGTTACCTGCCTTTAGGATCTGGTTCCCTCACTTTATGGTCCATTGTGAAGATCTGTCCATTCAGCACATCTGGAAAACAATTTCAGTAGAGTGTTAAAAGAGGATTTCATTTGTTAGTAGAGAGGGTTCTCAAATTATTATTTTTTTTATGCCGAATTCTTTACACCTAAAATATTTACCTGAAGTACCCCTCTGAGATTTTAAATTAATATTTCAATAATTTAATGACACATTTGCATGTCCACACTTTTCTGATGTTGGTTAATAGTCACATGATATGGAAGTAAACAGATAAACTATTGTATTTTCTGTAGTAACTTTCATTTAGAGATAGGCGTATGTGCACGTTATATGTGTATATCTGAAAAAAGAACTTTAATAAATTTAATAAAGTAATTCAATGTATAATGCAACCATGTATGAATGAAATATAAACTGATTTTTATTACAGCTACAAAAAATTTTCAGTTAAGGTTTTTGTTCGCAATCTCTACAGTTTGTTTGAGAAGTAGATTGTGTATGTCTTCAAGATTGATCCTGATACAAATTTGTCAGTTCGCCCACACTTATTTGGGTTCACTCATTACAAGAACAAGCTAACACCAGAAGTTACTATACAAATATTTATCTTATTCACTTTAAGATATTCAAACTCTCAAGCTTTTAACATGTCAAATATTCAAGCTTTTATTGTGGTTTAATATTGGCTTGCTGTAAATGTCTGTCCACAAAAATGTTGGCAGTTCTGTTTATGTGAATTTATAAAAAGTAAAGTGAACCTAGTGCATATTGATTTTACAAATGCATTCCCATTTCCAGCTCTGAAAATATGGTATTATGAGCTGCACACGTACAAATGAACACAGTGCCAATCTTCATTCTGAAACGTCTACTTCAATTAAATAGCAGTCTTTGATTTGAAAATTGCAATTTGATAATATCGATGGCTGTTTCAGCTTTATTAATTGTGCAACCCCACTTGTTTATTTTAATGTTATATTCGATTGATTTAGGGCTGCATGATTAATCAAACGTGATAGTCATGCGCATCTTGTTAGTAAAGCCGGTTCTGTGATTAGTAGTAAATCTCCATCACTTGCTTTCAGATGGAGTGGCATTTACATACACAAAGCCGTATTTCACTGACAAGTTATGCAATATCGTGTTCATTATCGGCGATGTATTGCCTACGATAATGAATGCGATTTACTACTAATCATAGAATCGGCTTTACTGACGAGATGGGCATGTTCATCGCATTCGATTATTTGCACAGCCCTAGTACATGGAATAAATTACGGAACATTCACATGGGGTGTCAACGTCAACGCTTGATGGAGGGCGTGTCTGCAGTTTGGTGCTGACGCGACCGTCATAGTGACAACAGCCAATCACATTAGTTTCTGTTGAGGCATGAAAGTGATTGGCTAGCATCTGAGCTATGGTATTTGCATAATGGTATTTGCATCTGATTGGCTGATGCCTGCATTGGCACTTGAAAAATTTAAAAGTTTTCAACTTCTGCCGTGAGCAACGACAGTGACGCAATGCGACGGACCCACAACTCAGTTTGGCAACACTTGACGTGACTCCATTCAAAGTAAATGAGAGGCGTTGACACCGACGCCCTGTGTGAATGAACCGTTAAAGAGTACATTTATTGATATAAGGTTCATTATACTTGAATTATATATCAATAGGTCAATCATTAAAACATTCATACTGAATATATTTGTTTCTCTAACAATCTTCCCATTACTGTGTCTAAAACCAGAGTGAAACAAAAGCCCAAACACAGCCAAACATCTTGTCTCAGAAAACATTTGTTTGGTACTCTCAGTAAGATGCTGAATTTGGGCTGTCAATTGACTTAAGAATGAGAGTTTTGCATTGTACCAATATATAATCTCCATATTATTAACTATAACATCAACGCTTTATGGAGACCCAATGGCTGCCCCGTGTTATTAGCTACCATTCATTATATCTGGGCTATTGTCATTTAGCAGGTCATTGTAGCTCCAACATGACGGCGTGGGTGTTTGTACAGGTTTTTCCCGGGGTATCTTGTTTTTCTGTAATCCATGTTACCATGATACCCTTAAACCCTTAGGATTTCTTTTACACTGATCAAAAGCTGACACCAGCAAAGAGTAGTAAGAATCGGTTCCACATCAGTGAACCCATACACCCACTAAAGTCCATTAATAACAGATTGTGTTAAGGTCTATTGGTCCTTCACTCTTGTGAATGGCCTATGAAAAAGGCTGCTGGGATCTTGAAGACCTCGTGTGAAAGGCAGGATGCCCTAAGCATCTAAAATCCCTTCTTATTTTTCTCCGGTTACAGCCTTAGTGACCTCAGCTGGGGTTCCCATGAGCAGTTGGTCGACCCGAGGTCCATTGAAGCCTGGCCTCTTTGACCTTTCATGTCACTGCTCGCTCCAACAGCAAGAATTTGGGTACCAGACTTCAACAAACCATTATTCAAATATTCAATCCAAACCTGACCACAAGAACAATCGGTCGCTCTCTCAGCTTAGTCCCATTCTAACCCTCTGTACAGTACTGTCATTCAAAATGTAAATAGTGTCCTGTGTAAGCCATATGGCCATTGAATGTCCAATGAAAGCTACTCGGCATAATAGGCATGGAGGCACCAATTCAGCACGTCAATAGCGGATTCCCAGTAGCCTGCCTAGAACAGAACTCAACAAAAAAAAAAAAAAACCATCTCACTCTTGCACAAACATGCATTTACTATCTATGAACAAATGCAATACTTTTACACCAAGCACACATTTACCGCTGCTGGGTCAATCCAAAGCTCTCATTGTGTCTCTCTCATGGAGCGTTACATCAGCAAGGGGTCTTGGAGTAGCCAGCTTGCAGCTCAGTGTGAGAGCAGTGGATGCGACTGCAGTGCAGCACAAGGGGAGGAATTTTATTAGCGTAACCCAATTAACTGCACCAGGTGATAGCCATGCCACTCTCAATAGAGCAATACATCCTCAAGGAGGCCGCATAAGGGAAGGACAACTAAAGGTTCAAATTTTCTATGGAAAATATGAGTGATGCTTGCCTTTGCAAAAGTCGCCAAGGGGCATTGCTAGAGTATTCTAGAGCATTCAAAATAAGTGTGATTATCAAATAAAGGCAGAAATTTAATTAAATATATGTACTGTACGTTTTAGAGTGAAGCACAGCACTGTGTTTATCCGTTCATGATCCAGTGTATTCAGTATCTCAGAACGGCTCGGTTAACAGTCACTCATCGCTGCATGTGGTTTTTGAGTTTTTTTATAATGTGTATTTGATCACAAATCATCTTCGCAAACTTGGAATTAGAAGTGCTTATAAAGTCAATAGAAAAGTCAATAAAAGACAAATTTTAGATGCTCCCTGTGGTATTCATCAAATTGAAAGCTTAATGGTTTAAAGTTTGAAAATTATGAATAAGAATTTAATAGAATTTTAATTTGAAAGTTGTGATGTAAAAATATATATATTTTTATTATTATACAATTTCTTTATTTTACAGTAAAATTACAATACTAATGTTTCCGATCCTGTCTTTGATTTTTATTTAGTAATTATTTATTATTATCATTATTGTGTTGTTATTATTATTATTATTATTATTATTATTATTATTTAGTCATATTGATATATAATCACACAACTTTGGGCCATATTGTGCAGCCCTACAAATAAGCACAGCAAAACTAAAAATTTTCCCCAAATCTTGGAGCCCTATCCAAATCTCTATGATATTCTTGTCTCTAAATATGGCTTATGTCTCTCCCTGAAATATAAGATTATTTAGCATCCAACCAGGCAAAAGTCATAAGTCAAATCACATCTCTCTTCAACAAGCCACACAATTTATATAATTTACGTCCATAGCCCAAACATGCAGGACAGATACAGAAATGTAATATTAAGGATTAGGGAGTGTGCAATAACAGTAAAGATGCTTAACTTGGCAAAGACAACTAATAAAGCAGTTATGGAACAGCCAAAAAAAAAGGCTAGACACTTATACAAAAATGCTAGTCAAATTTCTAAGGATAGACATCAAATTTCTAAGAAAAGTTACATAATAGAGCAATCGACATAAGAATACTTTGCCAATGATGTAATCTATGTGCTGGATTTATAAAGATTAAGCAATTAGCTGAGAAAATTATCATAATTTTAAACATATACGTCAGAGTTCTTAATCCCATGTCCTGACACACTTTCAAGCCATAAAATACATGAACTACATCCAGTTCTGCTTTGGGAATGGGCCAAATTTCCACATCCTGAATGAGGCTTTAATGTACGATTAAACTGACCCAAATTCAACAACAGAAATGTCCCTTTCTACAGAGAATAATAAACAAGCCTATATGCAAATGCGGGACCAAACCTTCACTAAGTCCACCCCTTGAGTTCCCAGGCCTTGCTTCCCAGGGCCCTGAGAGCACAAAAGGGGTCCATGCAGCTGAAGCCTTTTCATCTGTTACTGACACAGACTTGGTAGAGAATGCAGCACCTCAGCTATTTCACCTGATCATAGCTGCAATGAGCTAGATGATCTGGTATTAAAACTGAAGTTGACAAACTGACAGAGTAAAGCCTCGTTCCAACTCTCAATATCTGCAAGAACAATACAGAACCCGAGGCAACCAGACACGTCTGATTAAACCAAAATGTATTTGCATACACAAAGTAAAGCTACAGTGTGCAAGCAGTGCATGTCCAACACATTTGAAATCGTCATCAGCAGTGACCAATGAGCTTCTACTCACACTGAGGAACTAACAAACCACTGTCATATTCAAATCTGATTCAAACCTCATATTTCACATAATACAAATGTAGATTGTTATCCTACACTAGTACGCAGTTTTGTATATTTTAAGTGAGAGGAATTCACTGTTGTAATTACAGTGGATACATGTACACAGACATTTGCTGTTAACAAAGTGAATTTTGAAGCCTCTCACCAAACATACATACTCCCAGAATGGACGTTTGGGCGAGGAGCATGGAAAAATCATCAGAATGATTCTCTGGTACTGCCCCAAAATCAGAGGTGGGTAGTAACGAGTTACATTTACTTCGTTACATTTACTCGAGTAAATTTTTTGGGTAACTAATACTTTTAGAGTATATTTAAAAATGGGTACTTTTACTCTTACTCAAGTACATTTTTAGTG
>JAUZSZ010000143.1:9314061-9326050 GCA_034780575.1 Labeobarbus marequensis
TATCAATGTTTTACAATACTTTTTGTATTGTACCAGAAACCTGTTCATGGTTTGTGTATGGTTTTATTTTAAAATATTTAAATTAAAGTTTTTTTAATAGTGATGTCAAGAGTTAATTTGGGCAAATATCAAGCACACACTCATAGCATTAATTAATTTCAAGATCATTTGTGATATAAAAGAAATCAAACAGACGCATAGACTGTTTTGTGTGTGTGTGTGTGTGTGTGTGTGTGTGTGTGTAGAAAACACTCTCTGCCTCCTCATGATAGATGAGAGAACTCTGTGTTAAGGTGTTAAGGGCAGTGTGGGGCAGATCCTCACCCTGCCCTCTGACAGAGGGTCTGCTGCTAAGCTGACACTTACTACACATGAATAATTCATGAGACTGTGAGTCTGTAGGGGCTGGACTATAACTGAGCTCATGATTATTGATAAGCTCAGACAGATATGACTGCACAAGCCAACAAACAAAACATGAAATAACCTGAATATAGACTTGAATCTCTCTGTTGCTTTTTCTTTCTGCATGGGTGTGCTAAATGTAGGGAATAAAAAAAATGTTTGACTAAAGCTGCTATAACTTGTGCACTGATTTGACTCATATTACGAGAACTAATGTAGTAAGTATTCAGGTGTCAGGTCTTTACCCCTACATTATGAGAACATCCAGCTGTCCCTGTAATTCAAATGGCTAATTAAACATAGCAAACAATTTTCCTTTAATAACTGTAAAAATGCAAAAACGTTCATATGGAAATTCCTCATAATGGCCTACCAGTGTGTGTGTGTGTGTGTGTGTGTGTGTGTGATCTTTGGTCATATTCAGAGATCAGGGATCAGTTTGCATGTCACAGCCACGTGTGTGCATGTAGAGAGATCTCTGTAACACACACACAGCCCACAAAAGAGCAAACTGTCTTGTGTACATGCGGCCTTGTGCTCTGTCAAAGGCACTGTTGTGTCACTGTGTGTGTGTCTCACGTACACACATCGCCTGCCTTCCCATCTGAAGCGTTGTTGCCTTGGAGACGGTGTCAGACGCACGGGTTCTTCAATGATTACTTGACAAGAAAAAAGAGGCACATTAAAGAAACAGAGGGGAGAGACAGAGAGCACTGCCTGCAGTACGCTAATTATTGGGGCGGGGGGGAGGGGGGTACACAGAAAAATTTGCAGAACTGGAATTCTCAAAACTTTCATTCACAAAGTTCCATATTATTTCCATGTTTATGCATTGAGTTACCAATTAGAATGTTGTGTTTTAATCTGCTGATATTCTCCCCAAATCAGAAAAAGGCAGGGCCTAGTAGGTCTCTTTCTGTTGCCTGAGACTGGTGCTGGTATCAGGGCAGACAGGCTAGCCGCTATCAGACTCCAATGAAGAAACGTCTCTCTACCATCCATTCACCAATCTGCTTTCTGTGAATTCGGAAGCCTCCATTTATCCTCGGCTCAGTTGTCTTTGCATGTTCTTGGCTGTGATTTTTTTGAATGATTTAATCGTATTTTTTGCATGTGAAATTCCATACTCAAGTATCAGTCAAGTATCTCTAAATGATTGTTCTGTTACATTTCTTTATGTCTTTTCATGCTGTGTTGTCTTGTATGATTGCACTCTTTCCATGCACGTGTGGCTGTATTATGTCTGTTTGTGTGCTAAATGTGTGAACTGTTATGAAAAATATTTTCATTATGTGTTCTGCATGCTGTCATTTAAATGTGTGATAACATAGGCTTTATAGAATCCTTTAAAACAAGGTTACCAATTTGATATTTGGATAAGCATCGGCACAGTGACATTTCCGTTGTGAGACTGTGCAAGCTGAGCACACATTGCACTCGCTGATTCTTGCTATAGAGTAAAAAATAATAATAATTTGTGTTGTAAGCATGGTTTCTAATTCCATATAATTTCAAGTATGTTTTTATATAAAATACACAGAACCAAGTAAAACACTTAAGTTTCACTCCACAGAAACAGGCTTTGATGGTCCAAGTTTTCTTGTCATCCTTCATCTCCATCACTTACCTTCTTGTTTCTGTGTCTTTTAAACTGCAACGCTCTTTCTCAGGGGAGCACACGCATTATGTGGTAGCTTTCTTCAGGTTTGTTTGCCGGAGGGGATTCTAGAGGAGCCAGAGCGACAGGATAGACGAGTTACATGTGACGGTTGGTTATCTAGAAAAAAGAACAAAGACACAATAGGGGAAAAAAAGATATTAAAGTAAGAAGTAGAAGAACTGGCCCTGTGAAAGCCAGCTGCTTCTCCCTTGAGCCTTGAGTCTTTAGACAGGCAGAAGCCCAAATCGGGAGAGATCCCTGTGATCTCCTGTAAACCTGTGACTAAACACCTCACATTCCCAAGTGGAGGAACTTAAACCTGTCTTGAACATGGTTTCAGTGGATTAAAGCTGTAAGTGTTTAAACTTGTTCTTATCTGCTGTAAATAAGAGACAATTTGACACTGATAAAGTGGAGCTCTTTAACATTGCACTGCAATATTCATCTGGTCCACCTCGGCGTAGCTTCCTTTGAACTAAAGCTTCATGGATTAAATGAAGGCTCTCATCATTAACAATACTGATGAAGACAACAACATTAACTTTTACACCCCCTGCGTCTGTCACTTGCTCTTGTTTTCCTGTTGATCTTTTCTGGTTGACATCACTTAACGTTCCTTATGCTCGATTGACTTTCATTTTCCGACACTGCTAGATTTTGAGCTTTGTTAGATTATACCAGTCCTATTTGACTGTGTGCGTTGTAACCTACTGAATGCATATTCTTTTGAAAAAATAGCTTCTTGATATCCACCAAAGATACTTATACAATTAAACATTTACTACATCATTAAACCACAAGTATTAGAGTCATTTTACCACAGGTAGAAGCAGAGTAAAACCACGGTAACGCACAACCTCTTGTGGTCTATTGCTTTTATAAAAACAGCAATGCTACAAATGATACTCCTGAAATGAATCAAAATAAACAATTATTCTGCCAGGTAATATTGTTCATTACACTAAACGCAGGATTGCTAAATGACATAGCAACAAAGATAATTATGTATAGTGTCTTACAATGGATTGAAATGTGATTTATTCAATAAGAATTTACTGGTCTCTCCTTCCTTACTAGCTATGAAAGCCGTGATCAATACACGTTTCTTTCATTGTGGTTCATGAGTGTGTTAATGAGAGAGAATCCCATTACAGTCATGTTTTCTTATTGAGTCGATCTGAAGCCTGTATTTGCAGGGAGCTGTGAGGATGCTTGTATGTCGATATGAGTGTTAAAACTGATCAAGGCTCCTTGAGGGTCATGAACATATGATGGCAAATCTATAGCTATGGATTTGCCATGAGGGCAAGTCAGTGGGTCACATTGTGGATATTTGTTCCTGGTCTCTCATTCCTACAGTTCATCTTTACTAATAAATGCTTTCCTGTATGTGTTCACAAATTTCCCTCTTTCTTTTTGCTGACTAACATGAATACTCATTTTTTCATCGCATTCAGAAAAGTAGTCTACTAGACTGTGAATGTTCTCCTTTTATACATTTCACAGGTGTCAGCATTTGGTTAATATCTGAATACTCCAAGTGTACGTTTACACTATTTAAGAGGCTCACTGTGTGGTTAACTTATAATTTGCTTTGTCAGCTCAACATGTTTTAGATTCAATTTCCAATATTTGTATGGCCATTACAGGTAAAATATCAAACTACTGACACACAAATACACCAGTTTCAGGTTTTTTGACAATATTTCCCCCCCTGTTGCTGTCAGTGCAACTGAAGTAACTGGTCACAGAGCAAAACAGCTAGTACGTCCAAGCCCACTAAGCTTTCAAATAAATGACGGACTGCTGTATTTATGTATATGTGCTATGCATATCATTATTAAAGAAATATCATCTTATTCCAAACATGTATGTTTACTTGTTTGTTCATTTTTGCTGAGCCTTTGTATAGGCCTTGATATGAACTGACATAGTTAGGGGTAGTCGTGACCTAATAGATAGAGAAGTCTTTTTGGCCTAAACCAGCTGTCATGCTGTCACTGATCCTTGCCACTTAACCTACTTGAAAATGCAAGGAAACTAGCTTTATATAACACTAAATTAAATTATCATATGTAACAAATGCACAATCCATCTTCAGCTCTTAAAACAATATGAGAAGAACGGGCCACAAGCTTGAGGAACACTGTAAAAAATGACAGTGAATTTAACGGTAAAAGACCTAAAGGTAAAAGTTCCCTACTATATATGGTGAAAAACTGTATTGGACATTACATGTAATTTTACGGTAGTATACATTTTTGGAAGTGGAAAAAGAAAGTATAATTTACAGTGAACAACCGTAAATTGACATTCCCAGAATTCCCTGCATTACATTTCAAATTTGATGTTTTGTTGTTGTTGTTGTTTTGTCAAAATAACTGTTTCTTCTTAGTTTTCCCTTATCAGTTTTGTACATTAGGGTTGTGTGTTAGGTCTAATGTTGTTAAATTAATGTTTATTGCATTATTTCAGTTTCATGTGTGTTACCATGATGGTGTTTAGTGTTTGTGTGAATGACACTGTGCACCTTCTATATATGATAATATTTAAATGCTGCTTGTGATGGGCTTTGGTTCATCATGTGACTTTCTCATCACCACCTGCTTTTGGTGGTTGTCAGTGTATTACAAAGGTACAAAACAGATTTCAGTACTTCAGTAGGTTGGCATATTAACATTATATCTGTAATGAAATTACGGTATTTAGTATGTAAATTTAAGTTAAAACGGTAAAACGTACAATGTTGCTACTGTATTATTTATGGTAAAATTCCGGCAACCACAGCTGCCGTTTTTTTTACAGTAAATTTTACAGATTTTTTTTTACAGTGCACAGGAATGCATCATCTGTGGATGAATAAAAGGCTTGTCCCTCTTTTTAAATCAATAAGTAAAGCCTCTCATTGATCTGCCTCTGTCTCAAAGACTCTGGAGGATTGGGACAAATCCTCTTCTTTCATGTGGCATTGAGAACGGCTCAGTTATCACAGTCAGCAACCGGTTTCTCTGCCCTGTCTCCAGCAGGGTGTTCTCATGGGTAAACCCATTAACATGTGCTTATGTGAAGTTCGGGGAGCACCACCTTTGTCAGTGTCCCAGAAAGGGCACTTAACAAGGCTCTAGTGCTCGGCCAGGAGGACAGTCTCTGAATAAAACCATTGTTACAGTCTAATTATAGAGCATGTGACCTGTGCTCACATTCCTGCCTCATCATTCAGCCTCCCATTCCACTGCAGGAGGCAGTATTCAGCACAGAAAAATGTATTTATCATCAAGTAACTATAAAAGTTACTTGTGACACAGTGTAATCCAGTGACACAAATGCTTGTTTTCAAACACTTAGCAGTTGTCTTTAAATGGGACTATTTATTGAATTCTGTCATCCAAACAAAAATTATTATACAATTATTATATAATATTGTAGCACTATAAAAACATTACTTATTTTTGTTTTAGCTGTGTAAATATATAAATATAATTAAACCACACTGGGATGCATAATAATACAACAGCCAACATTATTATATTGTTGCTAATACAAATTATGTATAGAGTAAGTTGTGGAAGATTTTTTTTTTTTTTCAAGAGAATTTTATTTTTCAAACAACTGGTATTCATTAAAAATCAGTGTTAACTGACAACATCTAGCAACATATCCAATATACTGGGGTCAAAAGGTCAATGTGTGTTAAATAGGCTGTTAACGATCCTTTTTTCTAAGGCAATAATGATGTTTCGATAGCTTTTTGTAGCCAAGAAGACTGGATACATTAATTGATTTTTAAAAGTTAACCTATGTGTACTGATGCCAAATTATCACAACTAACTCTCTCCTGGATAAGCCAATTTAGAAAAATGACTGAAGTTAAAAAGAAAGACAAAGCAGACTGTGTTATGGAGACATAAAACGATTAAAGATTAAAACAATCATTACTATTAAAGTTTCATAAATCTCAAATGAATACTAGCCTATTTTATTTCTAGATTCATTAAAAAGATTCATGGCTCATAAGAGTCATTTGTTTGGGAATCTGAAATACTGGTCTGGTCAGTCTGTTCATGATTCACTAAAAAAAGCTGATTCATAAAAGTCATCGAGCGGGAATTGTACTACACTGTTTGTCCTGCATGTTTATGATTAACAAAAAGATCATTTGTAAAGGAATTGGCCTACACTTGACACACTGAATATTTGTGATTCACTAAAAAAAGAGCCACCCTGGGTGCGTTTGCTAAAAGCAACTCTGGTCAAAGTTTCGTTGTTAACAACTGAGTTCAATGGAACCAATTGTGACCTAGTTACCTAACGATGCTTTTGAGAAACGCACCCCAGACCGCACACGTATATCTGCATAACGTCTGTTAAAGATCTCTTGATCTGGAAAGCATCTGCTGTGTACAAACACCTGACAGTCATCTTTAAGATGTCAGTTTTACATATTGTACATTCTAAATCATAAACATCTTAAAGACATCTAATAAAAGTCTATTTGACATCCGATAGAAAACGTCCTATAGATGTATTGCAGAAACACTCTAAAAATACGTCTTGTAGATGTAAATGCAGACGTCAAATAATGTACATGTGGTATCATGGGACCGCTGTATGTTTATCTCATTCACTTAAAGGATCCCACTCATAAGAGCCATTTGTTCTTTCTTTGTCGTTTTAATTATCCCATTACCCCTAAATAATTTGCAGTTGTTTTTGATGCCATATTTTATCTGGAGTTATTAGACTGTTTCAAATGACCTGCTATTTTACCTTCTTTAGATGCCACTATTTCAGTGACGGGAAAGCATTGTTTTTCTGCCTCCTCTTCTTATAAATCAATACATTTGTTATTTCTTAATGATTTTGTATCAATTCCGAATGTCATGGTCTATAGGAATGCTTTTGTCTCTGATATTGCCTGGAGGAAAGTTTGGCTGATTCCAAGTTGATACTTAATTACCAATAAGATAAAAAAAAAAAGGTTTCCTTTTGAATTATTCATTGTATATATCCTGTTAATCCTTTCTTAAAGAAATATAAAAAAGATATTGATACAAACAGTTCTTTTTGCAAACAGCACCCGGAGACACTATAGTGCATTTATTTTGGCACTGCCATTACCCTAAATTGTTGTGGAAAGACCTCTCCTTGTTCTGTATTGAGAATTTTGATAAAGATTTCTCTTTACTTTGGGAAAACGTTTTATTGTTAGTTTAAAAAAAGTGCATTTACAGAAAAACAAATTACCTACTTATCTTGTTAACAAAATTTTATATACATAAATGTAAATTCTTAAATGTTTTGCTTGCTGAAATACAGCATTACTTTGGGACTATTTCTAAGAAGGGTTAAAAATAGTTGAATATTTAAGCTGTTTAATTTTTTTGTTTAAATTTATACTCCTGTCTATTACTTTATTTGTTTTGTCATTATGTATTTATTTTATTTTATTTTTATTATTATTTTGTATTTTTGTATTGTAGGCCTGACTGCTTTTTATTGGTTGATATAACGCTCGTTTTTCATGAGTCTACTTTTTTCACGCGCAGTGTGTTGGTGGCAGTAGTGCTCTGCGCGCGAGGCTCTCTCCAGATCCATCCGTCACGGTCAGAGCCGCTGTCTGGGCGGAGAGAAAGAAACCCGAGTAACACTCCAGCCGACCCTCAGCAGAGCAGCAGCCGCAGTTCAAAACTGAGGACGCACAGGGGGATATCTTGCAGACGTGGTAAACAGAAGAAAACAGAAGCATCTCAAGCCAAGCAGTTACATTCTCTTTTGGATTTCCAAAGGTTTTGATGTCGGCTGATCTGGTGTGAAGCGTTTACCAGTTCAACTTCTGTGTTTGAGGAGAGGAGGTACATTTCAGCTATACTCGGGTCTCGTAAACGGAATGAATGACCAAGACAAAGGTTGACACCGGTTCCCCGACGCATTTTGTCTCGTCGAAGGAGAAGAGGCAAAAGCAGAAAATGGAGAGCAGCACCGGAGAACAACAGCAGCCGCCTGCGCAGCCGCCACAAGTTACCGAGAAAAAGAAAACACACCGGGCACCGTCTCCAGCAAGACCCAAAGATGTGCCCGGGTGGTCCCTCACTAAAATCCGCGGCGGTATCGGCACGCCGACGCTGAGCGTTAAACCGGGGGCCATATATTTAGGCGGCCGCGTGTCCAGACGTAGCCCGGTTACCGGGAAGGAGACAAAAACAGAGAAGAGTAAACCGACCGGCAAACCCGCGCTGTCCCCGGCCGGTGCTCAGAAGAGCATCGTGAAGTCTAATAAAAGCGGCCGGAGAAAAGTTTCGGACGCCAGCATCGGATCGGATGATTTGAGCAAGGACTCCGGCTGCGCTCCGGGGAAACTCTCACTCACCGACAGCAGCTCGGAGCTCTCCGACTGCGCCTCCGAGGAGAATAAAGTCTCCACAGATGCGCTCAGCAGCGACACCGAGACCAGCAGCCGCGGGGGGGTCGACGGCGAAAAAGCGCCAGCGGAACATGGACTGTTGGATAAGAGTGGTCAAACCAAGTCCAGCGTGGAGAAAGACCGGCTCTCGCTGGGAATAGAGACCGCAGAGGGGAGCGTCTCTCCCGGCGACGAGCGCTCGCTCACCTCGTTCGACAGCAGGATGCCCGCCAGCACGTCCTTGGCGTTTTCGGACCTGACTGAGGAATTAATGGACGGGATGCATGAGGAATTAGTCAGGGAAATAGAAGAACTCAGGTCGGAGAATGATTATTTAAAGGTAACATATGATTCTATTTTTTTTTTAATTGTAAAATCAAATTAGCACCATGGCAACCACAGTTTCCACCAAAATATCTTAGTTGCTACATTCAGGTTAAGGTTCAACATGATGTTATTGTCTAGTTCTTTAGAAATCATTTATGTGTTGGTGCTTTAAACGGCCAAGAACCAAAACACTGTTCTCAAGAACATATAATGCAACATCAAAACCTCCAAAATAACCAGCTTATGAACCAAACAGAACCAAAACGGTACTTGATGCACATGGAGGTGCTTTGCTGAACCTTTAAAGAACTTTAACGTTTTCCAAAGTGCACAGTTGGAGTTACTGGAGTAAAGCTGTAATGCAATATTAGTATAATAGCCTTTCAGAATCTTTTATAAGTTTATGATTATGACTACGCTATAAAAATGAAACCCACTCAAAATGAAAATAGTTTATTGCATTTCTAAAAATCAAAGTGGTACATTAATTACACTAGCCCACTTAGAAATGAATTACTGAATCAAGAAAATGAAGTTAAGAAATTCATAAAACAGTAACAATGACAGAAATTGTTGTGAAATGGAAACAAGACGTTTTTTGATGATGAAAACATGTTTTACAGTGTAATTAGTCAAAACAACTGCAGTAACTATAGTTTTCTGGTGGAAACTAGTCACAAAGGTATTTTTTTTGCAGGGTAACCAGTATAATACTGTATTTATGCCATATATCATTATCTAAATGTTTGTGTTCCTAAGCCAGACATGAAACGGGAAACACCGTATTCATTCTTCTCGCAAGGCATATATTTAAGATCCTTGTTTACTATCATATGGGCAGGCCATTTCTCCAGAATTACTATGAGTCATACGTAAGAGATAAACAGTGATTCTTTTTGTAATCTCGGTTTTCATAAACTATCACAAGACCATGACAGAACCAAATCTATTTCATTTGCCATGCCTAATATGAAAGCGTTAAAAAGGCTAGTTGCTGTTGCTTGAATAATGCAGCTGTTTGTACAGATGCTGCAGCAGTCAGTCCACTTCACCCACTTTTCACTCCATTGTTTATCCGCGCGCTGAGCACGTGACGCACGCTGCAGTAGTTGACCTATATTCACTGGAAATGTGTGACAGCACGCAGTGGCCCACCGCATCTATCAGCCTCTGAAAGCGGGATGCATTTTTTACCCGTTTGAGGTATAAGTAGTTTATTTGGGTTTAGAGCAAAGCTGTTTTTGAAACATGGCGCTATTATGTAAACTGTGCAGTAAAAGTGTCTCGAGGAAAATCATAATGCAGCATAATACATTTGACACAGATATTAGTACCATCTCAAGTGGCTTTTCACGCTGCCCTTGATCCTGGTTCAGGAGCATCATGTGCATTTTATGAGTTGACAGTGGCAGTCTTGGATTGATCATTGTCTATGTCTAACTAAAATGTTCAAATATGTTTTTGAAGAAGCTTGCATTGTTTGTGTGTGTATATCAGGACGAGATGGAGGAGCTTCGCTCTGAGATGCTGGAGATGAGGGACATGTACATGGAGGAGGATGTCTATCAGCTCCAAGAGCTCAGACAACAGCTGGATCAGGCCAACAAGACCTGCCGCATCCTGCAGTACCGCCTCAAGAAGGCAGAGAGACGCAGCATCCGCGTGGCCCAGACCGGACAAGTGGATGGGGAACTTATCCGAACACTGGAGCAAGACGTCAAGGTGGCAAAAGACGTGTCCATCCATCTGCACAATGAGCTGGACGCAGTGGAGAAGAAGAGATCTCGTCTGGAGCAGGAGAACGAGGAACTAAGGGTGAAACTACAGGATCTGGAGGTGGCCAAGCAGGTCCTGCAAGCGGAAATGGAGAAGGCCAGAGAGGAAGCTGCTATCTTTGTTTTGTTCTGAAGGGGAAACCCTGAGAAAGGAAGGAAGTGCAGCGTCTCTGAAGCAGGGTTCATTAACTCAGCGTCAGCCGCTCTGATGGACACAAACATTAGATGAGGAAAACTCATCATCTTAGAAGTGGACAGTCAACAGAGTCATGCATCACGGCTATTTAAAATTTAAAACCCCCGTTTGCCTTGATGGGAAAAGCATGGGAAGATTTTGAGGAGTTCTGAGCATTCCGGAATATTCAGAGTTTGCCAAAAACTCCCTGAAAGTTTGAGAGATGATGAGGGATTTAGCAGGTGGTCATGTAGCTGTTTTTTCAGAACTAGAGTAATGAAACGCTGACCAGCTGACTCACAGACTATTTGATGATTACGAGAACAGTCATGGGTCAGTAAGCACAGTGCTGTGAGCTTTTATAAGAAACTGTTTTCAGATAGATGAGCCTTGTTATTTCAAGACAAATCGATTTACTTTTCTCTTACAGTGGCGGTTCCGTGGTACAGTGGTACTGAATGATCACTGTATTCATGTACAATGGTGTTTACATGGTACTCTAAGGTACTAATGGTATATAAATGGTCCAAGAGCCCTAGTAGTAAAAAAATAAAAAAATAAGATGCTTTTATTTATCAGCCTTGCTTGTATTCTTGGAAAAGGATAATAAGAAAAAAAGTTTTTTTTTTCTAAGAAACTGATCACATTCTTATCATCTGTGTATATGTCAGATATATTAAACATTGACAGGGATTAATTCTCCCAGGATTAATTCTTGATTATGTGGTAGTGCCCATTATAGCACATTTTACACTGTGCCTATATCTTACTAGAACAAAGATTCTTTAAAAAGAAACTACAGCTGTAGTGTGTCCAGTATGTGTATACCTATTTATATAGATTGTATTTATTATAATTTATAATTTAACCACTAGATGGCGATGAAGATGTGCTTTTGGAAGCACTTGCCATGCATTTCCCCCACCTAAATTATTAAACTGTCTCCTTCCTCAATGGAGCACTGCAAGTCAATTGAAAGGAACTATATGATGTGACTGAAAAAAGTAGAGACTGAATCACATGATCGCCTTGTGATGTGGTTGTACATATGCAGTTATGTAACAAACAAAAAAAAAAAATAATAATAATAATAATTTATTATTAAACTCAGATGATATATAAATCTCAATTTCAGAAAATTGACCCTAATGACTGGTTTTGTGGTCAAGGGTCAAGTCAAGTCAAGTCAAGTCACCTTTATTTATATAGCGCTTTTAACAATACAGATTGTGTCAAAGCACTTAACA
>JAUZSZ010000143.1:9326150-9336576 GCA_034780575.1 Labeobarbus marequensis
ATATGTGCTTTATAAGAACTAATAAACAGCCAATATGTTAATAATAGGCATGCTAATAAGCAACTAGTTAATAGTGAGAACTGATCCCTATACCACAGTGTTACCTAATAATATTTACAGTTCGTTTTTGTTCACTGTGGCAAAACACCATTGGAGTAACTTACATAACACTTATAATGCAATAAACATTAAAACTAAAATACAAAATTGCATAAATAATAACAAAAATAGGAAGAAAATAAATTATATGGATCACACATAGACTTCTGGGAAGTCAGTAATAGTCAATATACCAATAAATAGTCAATATTGTACTTATAAAAGGGTAGTTTTAATAATATTATTTATAGTGCATAGTACTAGTGCATAACCTATATACTCTAATTATAATTTTCACATTTTTTGTCATAAACTGCAGGATAAAGTAGTGTAACTTATTCACTGAACATTTTTTTTTACTGTAAAATCATGTTTTTAATGTGCATGTCCAATATAATGCAACAGCAAAGCAGCAAACACAATTTGATCACATCACAGCACAACATTTTGGGGAAAGTTGCTTGTACTGGAAAAGCTGAATTGAAAACAACTGTGAACTACTGTAACACTGAAAATGTAGTTAAGGAAGTAGTTTTGCTGCTTTTAGTTTCTTCCACAATATTGATGGATAAACAAAGATGTTTATAGCTCCTGGCAATGAGAATTGGAAAAAGAAATGAACAAGGCAGCGAGGCTGAAATAAAGAAAAGGAAAGAATGAGAAATGGAGTGATCTGATATGAATTAGAGTGTGGCGTTGGTACAGAGGAGCATTGTGGGTACCCAGCTGCATCTTGGCTGTGCTTCAGACACATAGAGAGGAGAAAGCCCTCCCTCACAAACAAGGACTGTGTTTCTCCTCCTAGCCCTACACAATCCACATTTACCCCATTCAGTGACTGCTGCCCTCTCTTTCCTCATTCCTCTCACACAAACCTACATCCTTCCTTAATATGTGCCCTATAGAAACATACAAACATTGTCAGTAATGACAAATGCTCTTGTGTTGCTAAAATGGTCCAAGCACCAGTGTGCGTGTGTGTGGTAGAGATAGGTTTGGATTCTCTGTCTTTGATTGCCCAACACCGATAATTGCCTCCTTAAGAAGTTAGTGCGGTTTTACGATCAACCACTTTTAATGAGCTTTCCTCTACCTTCAGGGGAGACATGAATCATAGACTTATGAACCAACCATCTTCAATACTTTTCACTGGCAAAGCTAAAACGAAAAAGAGGACGCATTTTATGATAGGATTAATTACTACAGCATGCAGTATTTTTAATCAGTATTTAGCAGTACACTGAACAGTTTTCTGTATTTATCAGCACTGAATGAAATATGTTTATTACCATTTCTCATATTTCAATATAATACATTTACATTCTCTTGCTTATTCACTAAGCTCGTCTTTGTGTGCAGCTCACAGAGGATATTGTTAATGCTCCCCTCATAAAAACCGTTGTCGTTGTTTTAGGTGGCAAAAGACGTGTCCATCCGTCTGCACAATGAGCTGGACGTTGTGGAGAAGAAGAGATCTCGTCTAGAGCAGGAGAACGAGGAGCTGAGGGTGAAACTACAGGATCTGGAGGTGGCCAAGCAGGTCCTGCAAGCGGAGATGGAGAAGGCCAGAGAGGTGAGAGATAACTGATCATTCCAGAAGCTTTCAGGATGGTGAGTAGTTAGCAAGTGGGCTTCTAAATGAGCTGTAGATATTTGAAGTATGACGCTTCTCAAATTTGAGGGAAACGCAATGAGCTGCTGTGTATTTTACCACAGGAAAGAAGTGTGGTATGCATTATGAAACTGAAGAAAAGATTCTGCTTGGGTGGTCTGGGTGCTACCAGAGAATTGCTATGTGGTTGAAAAAGTTAATTGGTGTGCTTGTTAAAGCATTGCTATGTGCTGTGTGCTAGGTGGTTACTTATTGACCCCACCCCTAAATTTCTATGATACTGTGGTGGTCCCCAAATACGATAGGTCAATGACAATTTGGGGGATTTTCTAGCTTGTTTTATTGGGCGAAAACTGTAAGCTTAGTGACAAATCACAGATTTTTTGAGGTATTATTCATTATAAAAATGATGCTTGCCTTAGAATTCACCACTAATAATAACCTAAATAAGCCATTCTTTTGCTAAGTAATGTAGTTCATAAGCCTATCTGTATTGATTAATAAAGAATTTAAATCACAAGTTGGCCATTTGGAGCTGGAACTATCCGTTTTTGCCCATTTTAGCTGCAATGATGGAAATTAGTGTGAGTTCTGTAAGAAGATGCTAATTGGGGAAAATAGGATTCTCCGAAAAAGCTTCATTAGGAGCTCCAGGGAAGGTTTCTGAAAGGAAAAGTGTTTATATTGTACTTGATTTGGCTTGGGGCAGAACTCTTAATGTTGACAGTTTGGTTTAACTTGAGGCGCAGTACTTCGCTGTAGCCAAAGCTCTATGTGTGTTACAGCAGGAGCTGAGAGCCCTTCACTCGGACTGATCTGTTGACTTTCTCTGTGTAAATGTCAGCTCGGGTGGGTGGGTTTGAGGGTGGATGGGGAGCACATGAATTTAGCATTAGATTTTCTCTACTGACAGTTTAATGAGGAGGAACATAAAGCATGCTCCTTGTGTTTGGTTAATTCTCTGTTTTGGCCTGCATTCTTTTGGTAATAAATGTTCCTTTGTGTTCTGAGTAATGGATCATTGGCAGGATGGTCTATATTGGCTCAATGGTCGGTCTCTGCTCTATTAGCTATGTCTGCTGCATGATAGAAAGTGATGAATGCATTATTGTATGAAGCAACGGTCATTATTGGTCGGTTCACTCTTTTCTTTGAGAATCATTTTACGGGGTGTTGTATACCGCTGTGATAGTCAATGCCAGTGCTCTGATTCGCTCAGCTGCTCTGCTTTGGGTCGGCTCACAGGTTTGCTCTGTGTTCTTATTGGCTGAAAGCCCAGGGCAGGATGCGTGCCGCTCTCTCTTGTTGAAGACTGAATTCTTGGCATAGCAGGTACTTATGGTACACAGCGAGAGTTCATCCTCAACTGTACTTCCAGAAAAGTGCCAGTATAGCCTTTCAGACAACATATGACTCAAAGAATGGAAAGAAACAATGGATCTTTACATGTAAAAGAAGATGATCTGATGATCTGACTCAACAGGACATCTCACTCTGACATACATACACTTGGTTAACAAAGTACAGGATGAAAGAGATGTGTAAACATTTATTAGAACAAAAACTCAATTCTAATGGGTCAATCATGGAATTCCGCAGCAAAATATTTTCGTATAATGATGGCTAAACTGTATTTGTAATTGACTGATTTCATACATAGCTGTGCTAGTTTTATGTCTTTTTCTGTATAAAATAATTATAACATATTTATTAATTATTGATAATTTCTTTAATGACTTACATCAGTGGTTCTCAAACCTCTCCATGAAGTACCCCCAGCACTGCACATTTTGTATGTCTCCCTATATCTGATACACCCACTTCAGGTCTTGCAGTCTCCGCTAATGAGCTGATGAGTTGAATCAGGTGTGATAGATGTGGGAGACATGCAAAATGTGCAGGGCTGGGGGTACTCCAGGACAGGTTTGTGAACCACTGACTTACATCAAGTTCTTGATAAGGACTGGCTGTACAAATTTTTACTTTGATAGACAAATTTGATCTGTTCTATCATAACAAGCATGGATCAGCACCATTTAAGTGGACAAAAATGAAAACTGGAAAAAAACAACAGTAAAAACATCCTAATCTGATACGATATATGGTGAAAAACTGTAAGTGGTTTAACATCGCACTATATAATATTTTACTGTAAAATACTGTCAAATTTGTGCTTTTTACCAGTAAGAATTATGGCGAAAAACAGTACAGTTCTCAGAATTCCTTGCATGAAACATCACATTTTATTTTATTTTTATTTTTGTTGTTAGGGTGTTTTGTTTTATATTTTCTGTTGCAACACCATCTTTTATAGGTGACTTGATTAACTAATTCTGTATTATTATGGTTATTATAGTTCAAGTAGAAGTAGTTTCTACTAGTGATTAGATAGTTCAAGATGTTTTTACTGCACATTTAACAGAATATTTGTTTTAAGTGGATGTAAAGTTACATCTAATGGTGCATGTGCTAAATTATTAAACTAAACAAATGTCAATGGTGAATACCATAAGGAAGAATGGACAGAAAAGAAACTTGCAACAATGTCTAATGTATTTCTCAACCATGATCACAAATCGCTTTATTTTTAAAGAGACTTCTCAGACATTTAGTAGGTCAGTGAGAAAGGACAGAGTCTGCGTGAGGACCACGCTGATGTCATCAGATCACATCAAAGACCTCCCTTCCTGACACAAAAATAAGCACTCAAAATGAAAGCTTGCTGATATAGGGATTTTTAACCTAGATAGCACCCTGCCCAAAAATCCTTTTTTCCATCCTACAAATGCTTTTCGTTCTCCTTCCATGCTCTCCATCCCTCATTCTCAAACTCTCTCTCAATACTTCATTTAACACACAAAGGAAATCGATCGGTACTGCAGCGCTGGTGTGAAGTCTCACGGGTGATTAGGTTCACATGTCTACTGCTGCTGAGGGTGAAAGAGGTGTGTGTTTGTGTGTGTTTATGGCTTCTGATGGTGGTCGCTATGTGGAGGGGCTGTTTTATAGGGCTTGTTTTACAGGTGTTTAATAGGCTGCGGTACAGTAAAAAGTTAGTACAAGAGCACAACCTTATTACTGCTGTTTCTTTCTCCAAATACGCATTCATACCAATAGCTCTGCTTATCATTCAGCCCAATGAGTCTCAAAAACAGCATGTATTAGTGGCATTATCAATATACAGCTTATTTGTTGATCCAGAGCCCTTCTAGTCTCTGCTAGAGGAAACAGTCCTATGATGCTGACTGAACTTTTATTTATATTTTTCAGGAAGCTCTTATCTTTGTTTTGTTCTGAAAGGGGAAACCCTGAGAAAGGAAGGAAGTGCAGGGTCTCTGAAGCAGGGTTCATTAACTCTGCGTCAGCCGCTCTGATGGAAACAAACACTAGATGAGGAAAACTTACAGATGGACAGTCAGCGGAGTCATGCGGCAGGGCTATTTAAACCTTAAATCCCCCTTTTTGGCAAAAGCATGGGAAGGTTTTGAGGAATTCTGTGCATTCCAGGATATTCAGAGTTTGCTGTAAACTCCCTGAAAGTTTGAGGAATGATGTGGGATTCAGCAGGTGGTCATGTAACTGTTATTTCAGAAGTAGAGAAATGAAACGCTGATTACGAGAACAGTCGTAAGCACAGTGCTGTGAGCTTTTATAAGAAATAACTTCCAGATAGATTAGCCTTGTCATTTCAAGACAAATCAATTTAATTTTCTCTTACACTGGTGGTACCATGGTACAGTGGTACTGAATGATTACTATATTCATGTGCAATGGTGTTTACATGGTACTCTAAGGTACCTTGAAGATACTAATGGTACATAAATGGGCCAATAACCCTAGTAGAATGTGCTGTATCATGATACTTTGTAGTACGTGTTTGTGTGGTTATAGTGGTCCATTTAAAATTGCCCTTTTCTGTCTTTTATAATACTATTCAATGAATTAGATTCATGAACGCACAATGCACACAGTCATAATAAAGTGAGTGTTCTCAGACTCTGAGATATTTTTGATATATTTACAATATCCAGTTTTCATTGTATCAAATATTTACATTGCTTTAAATAACACAAAGAAGAGGGTTAAATGGAGGCACAGTAGCTGTTGGGTCTGGAGTCTGGGAAGGTTTGGCAGCTGTTTTTCCTGTGTTTCTCTGTATTGTATGGCCTGACCTGTACAGCAGCATCAAAGCACATGGCATTGAAGGTTTTGTACTGGTTTGGAACATGATGGGAAAAATAGAGAATAAAAGCAAGTGAGAAATGCACACATATACACTCACACATGTGTGACCTGGATGTGTTTATTTTCTTAAAAACCAAGAAGTCCCTTGTGAAAAAGAAGTATACTTCAGCATACTCTTAAAAGAGTACTTTTTACAGAAATTATATATTTTAAAATAATATATTTAAGTGTGAACTGTCTATTTTTGGACACTTAATTGCTATAAAATTAAAATACATTATAGATTACATTTATTTACATGCAGTTAGTTGAACTTTAGAGTGCTGTTTTGGCCCACTTAAGTACATCTTTATATGTAATTTTTTAAGTACTTCTATTGTTAAAGTGTGCTGCCAGATGTACTGACAAGCATTTATGGTAAACTAAAAATACTTTAATGTCATTTCTGTATGAAACTTGTGATTATGCATTTTTAATGACGTTGCAATTTAATACATTTAATATTGAATAACACACTACCGTTAAAATTAAGTACTTTACATGTGCTTTAGTATGTTAGTCAACACATCAAATCATACTTCTTTAAAACATAATTATTTAAAATGTACTTTTTAAAGTAAAGCTTTCAATCAGCAAGTACAGTTTTTTTTAAAGATTTGACTAAAATTAAGTGCAACTTATACAATTAAGCGCAGAAGGGGTATCATTCATGTCCTTAGCACAGAGTTTGCTACTTGGAGTTAGGAGTTCGTCCAAATTTCTACTGAATGATTATGAGCATGAACAGTAATATTGAGGATTGCCTTAGCAAACACCAATGTTAATATTTTACCTGTACTATTCCTGCATTACAGGAAGTGCAACCAACCCCTGGTTTGATCTGACACACATCCACACACAGATAACATGTTCTTTCCTCAGGGAGTGAGAGGTGATTTCATGCTCTAGTAAAAGTCTGCATGAAAAGCTAAACATACTACACAAGACACGCAAGACTGAGGCATGCAAAACTCATAAACACACACATTCAGGCCTGGACTGCACTATATAGGTTAGACTACAGCCATATACTCACTAATATTAATAGTAAATGTTTCTTGAGCAGCAAATCAGTATATTAGAATGATTTCTGAAGGATGTGACACTGAAGACTGGAGCAGAGATGCTGAAAATTCAGCCTTATTTATAAATGTACTAATAATTTAAAGATACAATAAATGACATTTAAAATGGAAAACACCCATTTTCAAGTTTTACTGTATTTTTAACTAAATAAATGCATTACAAAATCTTACCAAACCTGAACTTTTTTGAACAATATTGTAATTTCTAAACAAATGAGCTAAACCAAGTTTTACATTTTTTTCTGGCTTGTCATACAGACTTCTACAGCTTTTTTTTTGTTTTTTTTTTGTTTTTATAGGCAAGAGCAGATGTCTATGTGTATGATATCTTTTCATGTTCACATACAGGACTAGACTGATTGACTGGTCTAACACACACCTCTGATGTTGTTTGCCATTCATCATGTCTTCCTCTTTTTAACTCGTTTAATGCATAAGAGCTATTTTTGAATGTCAGCTTACCAGACCCAGTGGGACGTGTCGATCAGGTAAAAAGGGTCTAATTTTTAAAAGGATCTGGGATATCCGTGGTCTGACATCTGTTGTAGGATTTAGATTTGCACATTTAAATGAAAGCCATAAACCCAGACTCTGATGTTATACGAACATTTAATAGCTCTCTATGTCTGTGTATGTTTGTACACATCAGACAGAGAGCTTGTAATCTCCAGCTGCTTCCATTTGAGAATTACATGACTGAACAAATTGCACAGGCAAAACAAACAATAAGAGGATGCTGGGAGGGAGGGAGGGAGTTAGTGGCAAGCTCTTTTTTTATGAAGCTCAGCACTATGCAGAACTGATAGACAAAGAAAGCGCAGAAAGGGAAACGTGTGTTTGATTGATGTCTGGACCTTTAAGTCTGATACACACACATACACACACAGAAACACATAATGCAGCTAGAGGTTATTAGATTTGATAGTGACAATGCTGCAGCGCTTGTTGGTCATTTATAAAACCCATGCACACACACAAAACACACATGCATGCACAAACTGGCTGGCCTATTTCTGCTGTGTAATTGTGTTGTCTCCTGGATACATCTCCACACAAACTGCATTAGGTGAGCAGCATGTCATGTATTAAGACTGTGTCTGTGGAAACCAGCTGAGATCAGCTGTTTGAAAGAAGTTTAGCATGTCGGACAAGATTAGATCGGTCAGGTTCCCTGCTGTGACAATCTTTTTGCAGGCTAAAAATATTGTCCAGACAAGTACATACTAACCTATTTACTTAAGTAGTTTATTTTATTTTCATTTTACTTCTTTTTATTATTATTTAATACTAGTGGCATATTTTTGGAAAGTTCAGTAAGATTTTTAGAAAAACTTTTATTCAGCAAAGATGCATTAAACTGATCAAAGCAGTGACAGTAAAAACATTTATATTATTACAAAAAGATTTAAAATAAATGCTGTTCTATTCATTAAAGAATCCTGAAGGTTTCATTGTTTCTACGAAAATATTAAGCAGCACAACTGTTTTTAACATTGATAATAATAGAAAATGTTTCAAGCAGCGAATGATTTGTGATTTCTGATGATTTCAGATTTTTTAAATGATTTCTGTAGGATCATGTGACACTGAAGACTGGAGTAATGATGCTAAAATATAGTAAAATAGAAAAGAGTTACTTTAAATTGTAATAATATTTTGCAATATTACTGTATTTTTGATCAAAAAAATGCCTTGGTGCAAAAAACTTACAAGGTTAAAAAAACTTACTGACCCCAAACTTTTAAAAAAAGTATTTTAAATCCTTAAACAGGAGCTGTAAGATTTATAATTAGCTGAAAGTGTGTTTGTGGCACAGATATTTCGAACAACTGTGCGAGTAGCTTTTTTCTCACAGACAGCTTGTATTGATCTACAGTGCTATTTCAGTTGTGTCATGCAGTTCCCATCCACTTGTGTTGTGCAGGACTGAGGTTAAATGAATTTGATTTGCAATGCTATTGATTATGCTAAAACAATCCATATTATTGAATCAAGCCATTCAATACAAACCCTTCATTTTATTGTTTATAATGTGTGAGATGTGAAAAAGTGAAAAAGAAGCATTTGTTCATATAGAAGACAAATCCTCACTCCTGTTACCAGATGGTTGTGTTCAGACCCATGTTCAGGCCTTTACATCAGCACACAACACAACTACAACTCCTGGCCTCTGATCGATTCACAAGTCTCTTTGGTGAAGCTAAGTGGTTAGTTCTCAGATCCTCCACTTTCATTCTAATCAGATCAGTAAGCTGTTGCTTTGATTTTGAGTATGAGACAGATCTTATATAAGACATGTCTTCTCATATTCAGGCTATTGGGAACTCCTTGTCCTGTGAACCTCATCTGGGTCAACCAACAATCTTCCACTTTCATGACACACACACACACACACACACACACACACACACACACACACACACACACCGAGTGCGATAGAAAGCATGCTCATGCACTTTGCTGCATTAATTTATATAGAGCATGGATAACAGTCTTCGCTTCACTGCCTTTGCACAAGACTAACTATCAATATTCATCTGCGTCTGTACACCTCACTGATCTGTTAAAGGGTTATTCATTATGACTTGTTGTAATCTGCAGACTCTTATTATTTTAGCACATTCAAAAATGGGAATCCTGTGGTTTAAATATAGATTTATGAGTCATCTTAGAATGTGATGGGTTCATTACAGACAAAGCTCCTGAATTGCTTTTGGAGAAGTGCTGTGCGTATGAAGTGTGATTGTAGTTAGGATCTTCTGTTTTAGATATAATGGCTTGAGAAGTGAGCAGAGAGTGAGATTGATTAGTTAATCATCAGAATTACACTTTCAGAGATTCTCGTCAGTAAAATGGTTTTATTACTGCAGCCCAGTGACCTGCTCACCTTTTTCAATGTAACCTGTCTAGACCAATAACCTGAGGTGAAATGGCCAGCAGAAACTACAGCTCTATTAGAACAGAGTATTACTGTAGTCCTTACTACATACTGCACAGTATATACCAGATTCAGGAAAAAAAAAGCTGAAAGTGACCCTGGAATTCAAAATGTTGGAGCAAAATTTGCTTAATTATTTTTTAATAACATCCAACTTTTTAACATTTCAACCCTAGGTACATGTGAATACATTTAATTAAATTCATATATGTAACAACTGGATCTGTGCAGTAGGTACAATGTAATTTCTACTTGATCCATACCTTAAAATTAAGTTAGTTGATATTAGTTCATACATTTTGGTTGTAATAAAACCAGTTAATTTTCATTAGTTAGTTTTACATTGTCTGACATTTTTTTAACAGTGCATAAAGACATGGCACTCACATGCCATTATACAGTCAGGTCCATAAATATTGGGACATCGACACAATTCTAACATTTTTGGCTCTATACACCACCACAATG
>JAUZSZ010000143.1:9351813-9362451 GCA_034780575.1 Labeobarbus marequensis
TGCTATATTGTGAATGTTGTGTACTTTCTCACAGCTGAAACCTTGTACTAACTTATCAGCATCTAGGACTCGCAACTATTCATTTTATAATGTATCTGATAGCTTTCTGTCCTCCTCCTATCTCCATTTCCTACAGCGGAGAAGTTTTTTTATTTCATGGAAACAATGAAATACCTCACGCTGTGATGTGTATCAGTTTAATTCCATGCTGGTTTGCTGCCAAATTATGATTTATGAGTGAAAATATCACAAAGAGAGAGATAGATGTGATGGTATGATATCAGAGTGGATGTGCAGTGGCTGGGGAGGGGAGGATAACAAGAGTTACTCATTCATGTTTTTTACACATTGTAAATTAATTTATCATCTTTTCCCTATAGAACTCTTTGAAGAAGAGAGGTGCCAGACCAAACAACAAACCTGATAAAAAAGCATTGCCTCAGGTAATACACTCTAATACTACAATACATCTGATGACTTAGTTTGCTTCTATTGTGATATTATTACGATTTGAAAGAGGACTGGTAAAGTAGAGCAATGATATCAGACTGTACTTTTAGAAGCAGGTGTTATTGATTTAAAAATTTCATTGTCTTTGTAATCCTATAGGGGATCCTATACCTCCTGCATAATCTCTCCTACCAAAACTTAAAGGAATAGTTCACCCAAAAATGAAAAGTGATTAATTACCCGCTCTTATGTCGTTTCAAACCTGTAAGACCTTCTTTCATCTTCGGTACACAAATTAAGATAGGCCTATTTTTTTAATGAAATCTGAGAGCTTTTTGACGATGCATAGACAGCAACATTACTACCACGTTCAAGACCCAGAAAGGTAGTAAGGGCATCATTAAAATAGTCCAGTGGTCCAACCCTAATATTATGAAGCTACAAGAATACTTTTTGTGTGCAAAGAAAACAAAAATAACGACTTTATTCAACAAATTCTTCTCTTCTGTGTCAGTCTTTGACACGTATTTACAAGAGTATCATGGCGCATGTGTATGATGCTGCTGATGCAGGAGCTGGATGCACCGCGGCTTGTTTACAATCAGAGGAATGCACACGCATGTGTTTTGTGGTATTGTCATAAACGTGTGTCAAAGACTGACACGGAAGAGAAGAAATTGTTGAATAAAGTGATTATTTTTGTTTTGTTTGCACACAAAAAGTATTCTTGTAGCTTCATAACATTACAGTTGAACCATTGATGTCACATTGACTATTTTAATGATGTCCTTTCTATCTTTCTGGGCCTTGAACGTGTCAGTTGTGTTGCTGTCTATGCAGGGTCAGAAAGCTCACGGATTTCATCAAAAATATCTTAATTTGTGTTCCGAAGATGATCAAAAGTCTTATGGGTTTGGAATGACATTAGGGTGAGTAATTAATGACTGAATTTGCATTTTTGGGTGAGCTATCCCTTTAAGAACTGACCCACAACATAACTATGTTAATGCATAACCTTCAGAAACATGAGGCATCAGGCTTTGTCGGAATTTTTTTGAGTTTTGAGAACATTTAAACATCTTAAGTTTAGATATTGAATGAATACAATGGATATAATGGTCTGGAGTATTTGTGAAGCATAACAAACGTGTCGCATTGGGCAATTTTTTGGTGAGTCATTCGAACAAGAGTGTTGTTTTGAAAATTTTGAAACCTGGTTCAAGATCAGCAGGTTTAGCAAGCTTGTGCAGGGCCAGATTTTCCATCAAGAACTATGTGAACCAAGGCCACTTTGGCCACTTGCTCCAGCACCAATACTGTGGTAGTGGAAAAGGGGTATAAAGGGACAGCGTATTGTTTAATGTTGTTAGTGGCTAATAATTGTTTGTTCTCTGCAAATGTTCCACTCCAGCCTCCAGAGGACAGTTCAGACCTTAAGTGCCAGCTTCACTTCGCCAAGGAGGAATCAGCTCTCATGTGCAAGAAACTCACCAAGATGGTCAAAGACAACGAGGCCATGAGGGAGGAACTGGCAAAGTATTGCTCTCTGTACGGAGACGTTGATGCCTCACTTACTGTCGAAGAGGTCGCCGATTCTCCTCACACCCGAGAGGCTGAGGTCAAAGTCCACCTGAAACTGGTGGAAGAGGAGGCGAACCTTCTAAGCCGACGGATCGTAGAGTTGGAGGTGGAAAACCGCGGCCTTCGCGCCGAAATGGATGACATGAAGATCCAAGATTCCCCGGGTGGAGTCGGCATCACGGGTGGAGTCGGAAGTCAGCTGCTGCTTTCCACATCTGAGAATGTGATGGAGCTACAGCGCCACCTACAGTTTGTGGAAGAAGAGGCAGATCTGCTGCGGCGCTCCCTGATAGAAATGGAAGAGCAGAACAAACTGTTGATGAATGAGCTCAACCACTACAAGTCTGCTGTCACTGAAATAGAGCCGTCGTCATCCACAACGATCTCTTCACCCACGATCATCCCTGGTGCTTCTGAAGATGGAGGATCTGGTCTAAACGAAGCTAGCAATAAAGAACTACTAGCTGCCAGGCTTCAGATTGCAGAGCTGAATGGCAAAGTAAAGAAGCTCCAATATGAAAACCGTGTGCTTCTGTCCAACCTTCAACGCTGCGACTTGGCTTCCAACCAGGGCTCCACACGTCCAGCTCTGGAGACCGATGCTGAAGCAGGGGACTCGGCTGAGTGCGTCCCCAGCCAGGCGCACCGTGAAGGCCCAGTTGGTGATGAGCAGAATGATATTCTGGAGGAGAAGAATCTGAAAGTTTTAGGAACAAGTCACACACATACCGCTCAGTGCCTCAGCATAAAAGACCTTCTTCCCATACGTGACCAGGCGCAACTTGTTACCTCAGCCATTCAGCTTCTGACGTCACCCGACCCCTCCTGTATCTCACCAGATGCCGTCTATCATAAGATTACGACAAACGAGTCTGCAGAACCACTTCTGCTAGAGAAGAGCCAGACCCAGAGCTCCACGCTGCCCCTGGTGGAGGCTCTGCATGGCAGACTGCAGTCCCTCCAGGCTCAGCTACAGGCCCTCAGTGAAAGGGTGGATGCCCTGGGGCAGCCCCCAGAGAGGGAGCGCATGGAAGGGATGTCCTTGATGCCCCTGTTGTCTGAGGCAGAAGACCCTGCAGCAAATTGCTCATGCCCTGCAGATGCTCAGTTCAACCAGAACACAACCCAACAGAAGGTATACACACAATCTCTTAGTCAAATATTCCCTTGCATCTTTATTCTTTCCTTTTTGCTTGGAGTTTTGTCTGTTTTTACCAGCAAGTTTTCTTTTTGTTGCTTTGCTTGATTAGATCATTGAGTTGTATTTACACTGCCCTTTCCCTTAGAAAGGTCTGCCGACCACTATAACAATGCATGCTTCTAGTGCATTACAAGGCCTCATAGTGGATAGCATTTAGGCCTCTAATGGAGTAGATCATTGTTATTGTGGTAAAGAACTGACCTGTTGTAAAGGTTTTCGTTTTGATTGAGGAATTAATTTTTTTGGTAATTGATATTTTATGTGTAGATTCAAATGAGACCCTATAGTATAAGTTTGTTTGTTTACTGGTATAATAATTTATTATAAAATGTAGACTTGGCTGTTTCCAATACATTTTTGACCTGACTATTGAAGCAATCTTTATAAGCTGTCTAATCCATGCATATTAGCAAATAAGTGTAAAATCATTATTTGATATTCAAAGATATTTTCAAAGAAAGATAAGATCTCAGTCTCTTAAATGATTAGTTCACTTCTATAATAAAAAATTCCTGAATATTTATTCACCCCCATGTCATCCAAGATGTTCATGTCCTTCTTTTTTCAGTAGAAAAGAAATTAAGGTTTTAGGATTTTTCTCCATATAGTGGACTTCAATGGTAGCCAATGGGTTGAAGGTCCAAATTGCAGTTTTATTGTAGCTTCAAAGGGCTCTATACGATCCCAGCCAAAGAATAAGGGTCTAATCTAGTTAAACAGTCAGTCTTTTTCTAAAATAAATAAATTATATAGGTTTTAACCACAAATTCTTGTCTTGCACTAGCTCTGAATCCATTACGTAGTCATTTTGGAAAGGTCACGTGTGACGTAGGCGGAAGTATTGACCCAGTGTTTACAAAGTGAACTTGCAAAGAAAGTCAAACGCCCTTTACCAACAAAGGTAAAACAATGATGTCAGACGATTTTGAAGTTGGAGAAGAACATGAGATGGAGTTTATCACCATACCCTACCTTTATGAACCGGAGTACACAGACAAAGAACTACCCAGAAAGTAAGACATGAACATCTTGGATGACATGGAGGTGAATAAATTATCAGGAATTTTTGTATTCTGGAGGTGAACTAATCCTTTAAAGTCACAGGTCACCAACAAATTCAGTCATCGTTTGCTCACCCTCATGTCATACAAAACCTGTATGAGTTTCTTTTGCCTGTGGAACATAAAACATTATATTTGGAAGACCATTTCAACTGTTTTTGTTCATCCATTGAAAGTCAGCAGGGTCCAATACAACACTGTTGTTTTAGACAGAAAACACTGAAAGATTTTTCATTTTCTAACACATTTGAGGTTTAATCTAACAGGCATTCATTTAGGCTCCATTAGAGGCCCAACTCTTGAGATCCAATCCAGACTCTTCCCTTCCTCCTTCTCTCTCTCTTTTTCCTCACTGCATGGGCACCATGACCTGTGGTCGCTGCAACATTTCTTCCTTTGTTTTTCTTCTTCTTCTCCCTGTCTTTATGATTCCTTTGTTTCCTGCTACCCCATTTCCTGTTTCCTCCTCCTCAAACCAAAGATGATGCTTTCACTTCTTGTTGTTTTGTTTCTTTTTGCCATTTTGTCTTATACCACAATGACCAAACTGTTTTTCTTATACATACTTTTCATTGTCTTATGAGTTTTTATTCGCTGGTGATGTTTTATGGGTATCATTATGCCTTTTTTCCATGTTTCATTTGTCATTTTGTTTAAATATGTCTATTATGTCCTTACATCCCTCCAAATGTATTATATACCTATATTACACATCACCTTTTTTGATTTCTTCATCATACTCCTCTTGATCTTGTCTGTCTTCTATCATGCTCATCTTTTATTGTTGTTTTTTGTTTTTCTTCATTAACTTGCCCATGCATGCATGCAACAGCCTGACTCTAGAGACCAGCCAGACTGTGAGGTCAAAGTTCACCCGTGCAAGGCAGAGGAGGAGAGAAACCACCACAAAGACAGCAACAAAGATGAGGAATCTGACTTAAAGGAAACAAACTATGGTCTGGTAAGGCACTAAAACATGCACACACAAAAACATTTCACTTCTGCTAGTGTCTAACAATTGAACACACAATGGCTCTGTTCCAAAACCCATTGCTCGCCTAGACAGTTTGTAAGCTCACTTTTTTCAGTAAAATCAGAGGAAGCATGTTGTGCATCCTTCATGCATTAAGGCAGTCCCAGAATGCATTTAATCCATAGAATTAGTGGTGCTCTCAGTTCTCTCAGTTGAAAACTAGTAAATTTCAAAAGCTTAGAAGCTACAATGAAGACTCAAATCTGAGGTTCATAGGGAATTGGGAAATTAGTGTTTAGGTAATGACTACAAAGTCTATTAAATGGGACATTCATAGACTCTGAAGAATATTTATGTGGTTAAAATATAAAAATACCCATGAGTTTATTTTTAACATAATACGACTGTGACACAAAGATGCCCATCTGCAAGTGTATGCATGTTGATTATTTTTAGCAGTGATGCTTTAAATTTATCCCATTTAAACCACCGACTACTAATAAAAACAAAATCTAAGAAAATATCTGGTTGACCAAACAATCGACTATTCTACAGAAAGACAAATAATACAGACTGTGTTCTCTGCAAACTTGATGTCACGATCAGTCAGTTTCTAATCTAATTTGATGTGGTTATTATTTTGCCATTGTAGCACTGAAACATTTGACATTTACAAAGCAGCAAGTTTTTCCATTTGTTCCAGTTTATTTGTATTACAAATACAGCATTTACCAATTACTTGCACTCTCTCTCCTTCTTTCTGTTTTCATGTTGTGCTCTAGCTGACAGAGCAGGTTGGTGAGCTGCACGCTCTGTTGTCTGAGGTGAGAGAGAAGGCTCAGGGAGCACAGGAAGCACTGTCACAGGAGAGACAGGCGCGCCACAACGACACACATAAACTCTCTCAGGTGCAAACATGTTAATACATGCTGTGCTAATTTAGATCTTTCTGAAACACTGAAAACTTGATAAAGCAAATCCCTAACCCTACAGTCTGATTGGTTCCAGACCTGCATCCAGACATCTTTGTCCTCAAGTCCCTGATTTTAATGTCTCTCTTGTTCTTTTTTTCTAGCTCCAGGAAGAGCATCAGAAGGCTCTCCTCCTCTGTGACTTCAGACTGCAGAGTCTGAGCCTGCAGACGCGTCTGCAGCAGAAGCTGTGGAGTCAGGAGAGAAACCTGCTGGTGCAGGAGTCACAGCAGCTCAAAGAGAGCCTGCTCCTCATCAGCCTCAAGCTGCGCTGGCTCCTCAAACAGTGGAGACTCGGAAAGAAGCTAGACACTGAGAGCAAGGATATCCTAGAGGTATGGAGAATTTTTTATTTGGTGAATTCTCTAGGATATGAATTGTGCATGCTGAACGCAGGTTTATTTGCACACACTGTTCTCTCAGGGAATTATGCAAATTGGCAAACAGTGCAAACATGCTCACATATCTGCATGCCACAATTAATTCACATTTGGAGCCTAATTAAACTGGATTGTGTGTGGTTAGTAAATAAAATTGATCAAAAATGACAGTAAAGACATTTATAATGTTACAAGAGATTTCTATTACAACGTTCAATTAAATGCCGTTCTTTTAAACTTTCTACTGATCAAAGAATCAAAGAAAAATGAATCACAGAAATACTAAATATTAGAATGGTTTTCAACATTGATAATTTAAGAATTTTTTTCCTGAGCACTAAATCAAACTATCAGAATGATTTCTGAAGGATCATGTGACACTGAAGACTGGAGTAATGATGCTGAAAATTCACCTTTGTTATTCGCTTATAATGTTATCAAGATTTTTACATCAAAAAACATCATAATTTAAAAGTAACTGGCTATTTTCTGTCCTGTTTTGACCCCCCTCATCAGAACGCTCTGTTTGAATAGGCGTGGCAGATTGTAGACTCGTAGTTATGATTGGCTAATGTTGTGTATGTTTGAAAGTGTACATTCCTCACAGATGGACGCTGCCGTGATTTAGGTCAAAAAGCATAAATAATTCAACACATATCAAGCCCTCTGTAAGAACAGCCAAAGCAATAGTGACCATGTACTGTGTTCACTTGTGTGTTGCGACATTACTGTCGGATCTAATATAGTTGGCACAGCATAATCTTTTAGTTCACATTGAATTGTGTCTTGTTTGTAAACAAAGGAAGGAAGACAATGCAAAGACTATTTTTTCCACGGCTTGGCACTGCCCAGCATCTTGTTGTCTTCAGGGCCATCTTTATAGTTTGGTTCCTGCTTAGACTAGCGTGTTCGCCTCTCTCGTAAACACTACATGTGTGAATCGGTGGGTGGGGCTAAACAGGCAGTGATGTTGAGGCATTGATGAAGATTCTGCGGAGGCGGTGCTTATCCACACTATTACATCATACAGTAGAACATTCCAAAAGCTGTCGTTTTAGCAGATTGGCTTCAGTATAAGCTGTTTTTAGACTAATGACAAAGTTTTGAGTTCTGAAACTTACAGTATGTTTTTAGAGTACAATTACCTCTTATATATCAAAAGATCAAAGGAATTTTGGTTTCTCAGTTCATTACCCCTTTAAAATAAATCAAAACAGGAAAGAGCTATTTTAAATTGTAATAATATTTCACAATATTACTGTTTTTAATATATTATAATCAAATAAATTCAGCCTTGCTTAGCATAAGAGACTTCTTTCACAAACATTACAAAATGTTACCGTGTACTTTGTAAATATTATTAAAGTCCAATATGTTTTTCCAGGTTAACAGTGTAAAAGATCTTCGTATCCTGCTTGAGGAAGATGGCCTGTCTTCCCACTATGGAGACAATAAGATGTCAGCTGCTGAGGAACAGCCACTCAACCCTACACCCAAAGAGCACAGCCTGGCAGAGAAAAGCTGCCCACAGGTGGGTTAAAACAGAGATTGCCACAACACCTTACTTCTGCAGGAATCTAATATGTTTTACACTTGGATTTCCTTATAGTCAAGTCTTCATGGCTTTGTAAATGTAATTAACTTCCATCTCCTGTTGTCCTCAGCAGTCTAGCGGATTCGGCAGCACTTTGTCGGACCTGAAGGTGGCGCTACAGGACCTAAGCGCTGAGCTGCGCGAGGAGCGTCAGAGTTCACAGGAGTTAACGCAGCAGTTTGCCCGTGCTAAAGCATCATGGGAAGTCGAACGGATGGAACTCAAGAGCTTTATCACTCAGGTGAGTTTTAATAGAATTTTTGTAGAAAATTTGTTTCTAAAGAACTTGATGTCTTCATTTTACATAGTAAATGCCTGAAAATGCAGTTTGTTCCCTGCTATGCAGTTTGAAACTTTGTAATAAAAGCGTAAAGTGACTTATAAATCAATATATTTGTGTAGCAAACTTTTTATGTTGTGAAGAGATCATGAAATCTGTAAGTATCTGTAATTTGTAATTACAGAGATGCTCCTATGAAAGATTTACAGCAGTGGAAGGAATAATTATGCATGCAGTCATTTTCTGTTACTTATTTTTTTAATAATTTAATAAAAGATTTGATTCATAAAGTACTTTGTAGATACAGTACAGAGTACTTTGTCAAGTGGGAAAATTCTCTGTTAAATACATTGTGTCTTGTAACACAACAAAATCTGAAAGAGTCCATAGAGCTGAATAATTTTATAGGTACTTTGCACTGTAGGTGTAAAGTAATTACTTTAACATTGATCTCACTGGGTAATTTAACTCCTGCACTCAGGGCCATAGTCATTGATTTAACATACACAGATTACAGTAATTCCTCTTGGGAGATTCATTCTGGAAACCTCTGGCAGAGGAGCTTTTGAAGCCAGATACATTTCGTGTGATCAGTTTACTGTCACAGATGCTGAAAAGATGCTGGATGTGGCCTGTAATTTTGTTATTTGATCTGGTGTTGGTTAGGACATGCACCAGTATTCTGGGGAGAGAGCTGTGTGAGCCATCTGTAGTGTGTCAGCAGCAATGTGGCATTTCACTGGGGGGCGAGAGGGAGTGTGTGTGCTTATAGGCTTGTTTCTGGGCATGATTGTGAAAGATGAGCTTAATATCTTTGCTCTGATGACTGCAGTCTACTTAAATGGCATAATTAATGAGCTGGGGGAGGAAGAGGACTTAGACACAGTTCGTGGATCAGTGTTCTAAACACGGAGGGCTACAGATGAGAAACAAATATGGAATAAAGTAGTGATGCAGTGAATTTTGCCAATGATGGAAAATGGCACGTTTTGACTGTAAGTGTCTATTTCGTGCATGAAATATGGATAAGCTACAACAGGTAAACCTGCCATTTGTGTGGATGCTAGGGCTAGGTTGACATTTTTATTGGATCAAGATTTTTTATTCTATGCTGTTTTCAGTTGATGTATGAGCAAAACTTCACTGAACCTTATTTGTAGAGTGCATACCATGTAATACTTTTGATATAAAACATTCTCAGCTTACAAATGCTGACAATGACAAATTTCAAATAATAAATGCCATTTTGATGCTCTTTAATGTGGTGACAGATTGTTGAATCTGACTGTTTAAGCGGCACATGAACTGATCATCTCTTGCGCTTTACTACTAGTTATAGTACAAAATAAACATAAATGAACATCAGAATTTTTGCTTAAAAAAACAGTACAACTTACCGAAATGTATCATGTCACATGTAATCGCTTAGTGTTTCAAGCACAGAAGGACATCAATAAAACAGCTTGTAAACAAAAGTAACATAATATTACATTTACTTAAGGGAACCAATTCAATGGCCGTAAACTCGATAGTTAGCTTGAAATGTCTAGAGCAGCATTTTGTTAAATATATGCACTGCATTACATTTTCATTACATTTTTACTGAAAATATTATCTTCAATATTTAATATGTGTTTGAATAAATCTGTCAGGTTATTACATAAATCAGGTTATTTCAACTGAGTATTAAATAAACTTTAGTTGGTGTGCCATTTTTACTGTTGAAATACCAGTTTAATGTACAGAAACAACTGTAAGTAAGCCAGTCACAGTATGATTTCCCAATAGAGTGTAAACACTGGGGCACTTGGTACTTTCAAATAGTGCTCGTCCAGTATGGGTTTTCAGTGGCTGATAGCAATGAAAGTATCTAAGAGCAGGTAATATGGCATATAAGACTGCAGTATAAGTAAGACAAGTATGCCATTGTACTCATTATACAGCGGTATACTACATTAGACTACATTTGTTAATAAACAGAAAACAGAAAATGCTGCTAATGAAGCAGAACCTGCACTACAGCTTTAAGTCAAGTGTGTTTACTTTGTAGATTCTTTAATCAGTGTGTAAAGAGCCAGGCCATGCAATCAGTTGTGTTTAGATTAGCTAAAATACTCACTCTCCTCCCTTTATTGTTGTAAAGGTTA
>JAUZSZ010000143.1:9464291-9475112 GCA_034780575.1 Labeobarbus marequensis
ATGGTGGGGGGCATCTTCATGGCCTATCAGATGGGCTCGTCCATCCTGGCGCAGGTGCGGGCCCCGGTGGTGGCGGCAGGCGTGACGGTGCCAGTCTTCGGGCTGCTGGTGGGGCTGGGTTTGGGGCGTCTGGCCGGGCTGCCGCTGGCGCAGGGGAAGACGGTGGGCATTGAGGTGGGGGTGCAGAACAGTCTCCTGGCGCTGGCCGTTATGCAGCTGTCCTTCCAGCGGGCCGAGGCCGACTACGCCTCGCAGGCGCCCTTCATCGTGGCCCTCAGCAGCACCTCGGAGATGCTTCTGCTGGTGCTCGCTCACACGGCCCAGCGCCGCCTGTGCCTGACCGCGGCTCTCGCCCAGAGCTGACACTGCCACTGTCCCTGTCTTACTACCAAAGGCCTTCGCTCCCTCTGGCCGCTTTGATTTTAGCCTCTTTTTTAAATCAGATTTTAACTGACATGCGTATTACGACGACAGTGTTTACGGGAGATATGAGATATTTTTCTAAGTAATTTTGCGGTCTGTTATTTTGTAATTCAGATGGTTGGTTTGTATCTTGTTTACTGCTGCCATGTGGCTGAGATGTTGTGTGATGATGGTGATTGTTGATGTGATTGAACCGTGCGCTCAAACAATGGTGATTAAATGCTTTTTGACAAGACAAAAAAAACATGTCTTTTAGTGTTATTAGCAGCACCATGACCTTTGCTAACAATTTCTCTCAAGTCAAAGTCTACCTGTTTCAGATGAGATCTTCTTCTCGTCAGCATGCAGACAGTGTGAGCTGCTGACCCTCATCCTGAGCTGAGTGAACTAGAGATGTGTTTATCTGCAGTGTTTTAAAGTGTTTGCGTGCAGGAGAACCGGGGCCAGACTGAAGAGTACAATTCTTCTTAACTGCTGTTTTCTTCTATTTTTTTTAATTTGAGAATAACGTTGGGAATGTTTTGTATTCCTTAAGAATGTATTTCTTTTTTTTATTATTATTATAATTAGTGCTGTCAAACAATTAATCACGATTAATCGCATCCAAAATAAAAGTTTGTTTACATTATATATGTATGTGTATATTTGTGTATATTTATTATGTATATATAAATACACACACACAGTATATTTTGAAAATATTTAAGTTTATAAATTTATATGTTCATATACTTATATTTTATATTATATATAAATATATTTAATTTATAAACATAACATTTTTCTTAAATATTATACACGCATGTGTTTGTATTTATATATATACATGAACCATATACACACATATATTCTGCAAACAAAAACTTTTATTGGGGATGCGATTAATGGTTTGACAGAACTAAAAAAAAATCAAAACAACTTTTAATAATATTGCTGATAAAAATAATACGAACAACTACAATATATTCTAGTTAGATCATACAATAACAGATTAAATGCTACAACTTAAAATACAGCATCATAGGTGGGTTATTATTGACGTCCAAAACTGCTGTCTATCAAGTGCACAATGCTTTGAGATACAGCCAAGTGATGCTTTTTCTCACAAAATAACAGCTTTAATCTGTTAATGACCTGCTCAGTGAAACTCACCCTCAGGAGACTCGACAGATTTGATGTAGAGCTCTTTGTACTTCTCAAAGCTGGGGATGTGTGCTTCTTTCTTCAAGTCCCCTGAAGCATGCAACACATCCTCACCTGGTGCCTTGTCAGGAATCATCTTAATAACCAACTCAATGGACGCAACTGAGACAACTTGACTTAGAAAAACACCACCGATCACTGGCCTAACGTGTGTAAGTCACTTCCGTGTGGGAGAGTTTCACTCCCATACAGGCGCTGTGTGCATTTGAGTCTGAAATGATCAACAAAAGAAAAGTTCAATCCGGATTTCAATCTAGACGCTGCTATTGGGTTTTAACGAAGCGGCGTCGATCCGGATTCAGTTTGCATGGGACGAGCGGTCTGAGACGCGTTTAAAAACCGGACTTGCAATTATTATTATTACAACATTTGACTTAAATGTTGCTCCGGCGATTGTAGACGAAATAGAATAAGTTTGGATTTATAAGAAGTTCTACATATAAATTCAAGATATATGTTTAAAAATCAAGATGCACTTGAGAGCTGTCAAACAGACAGCAGTCTCCTCCAGCTTGAGGTTATCTTGTGTGAGGTCGAATAAAGCTGGAAATAATTCCCGGCATTAGAGAAGAACTGCAGCTTTTATCTGAATCACACGTGCAGTCAAAATAGCCGTGCATGTAGCATGAGATTAGTCACTCTTCCACGCGTGGATCACAAATCCTCAGTGTGTCTGCAGGAGGACAGCCATTGAAGCGTAGAAATAATGTACACGGCTAGAACAACGATCACCGCGAACGGAAGTGCTTAGATGGGCGAGGCTTAATGTACCGGATGTTGTTTCTAATTGGTCCGATGTGATGGCTCTATTTATGGCGTACTTTTTTAAAATCAAAATTATACATTATAATGAACAATTTAAAACTAAGATATAAAATGGGGTATGTAAATAAGTCCCATTTTTTTCACATGCAGCTTTATTACCTTTCAACGATAACTCATTATTATTGGTAGTCAAATTGCAATTTCCAACTAAACTATCAAGTATGCCAAATGAGAAACTTTAAACGAACAATATTTAAAAACAGTGGCAAAGGGCGTAACGTTACGCTCATCTATATCATAGATTATGTTCTAATCTTATAAGACTTGACTGCAGCACTATGCCGTTTTCGGCGTTCTGGGCCACCCAACGCCCTCCAGAGGACCCTTCTGCGGCTCACAGCAGTCAGACTCATTGGAGCTCACCGTGACCTCTACCGGACGGAGGGCCATCCTTATAGCCAATTACAATGATAATATTTAATATTTTTTTAAACTAAAATAGATGGGCAAAAGAGAAAAAACAAAAACCACACAGTAACCATTCTTTAATCAATAAACATTTTCCTATAAAAGACACTGTGGCAACTGATGGTTAATATAAGCCGTTTAAATTAACTGAGTAGCTCATCTTAGCGCCCCATCTGGTTATTATCTCTACTGCAGTTAAAACTTATCCAGTGAAGCACATGTAAATCATTTGCCTCTTAATGACAGCCAATGTCAATGAATCTTAGGAAACTGTTTCCTGTCCAAACAAAATACAGAACAAATACTCTCCTAACATCACAGCTTGTTCTCTTTTCCTATAATAGTTAGTTAAATTAATCTAATCTTATAACAGAAAATTGATAATTTCACATTTCATCATTTTAATTATTCATGTCCCTTAAAGAGACGAGCAGCCATTAATAATTCTCATGGACTCACACCATTAAAAAAAATAAACAAACAAAAAAACAAACAAACACAGGTGTCCAATTTAATTTTTTTTTTTTTTATTTTACAAAGAAACTTCCTTTTTAGGCGTTCCTGTAAAGAGAAAACGCAATCATTAGAAGCATAATCAGCATCCACTTCTAACAGTCTTATTTAAACAGGTCAGCATCTGAGTCTACAATTATACCACAAATTTGATAAACAACTGTAGAAATTGTGATTATGAGAGCTATTAAAATTAATAAGTGTTTTGCAGTGTTAAAGAGACTCTTAACTGTTTCAATGCAAAGAATTTTACAGAAGGACATATTTGCGCTGTAAAGGTCTTTGCATACAATTTTGGCTTTTGCTTCTACGGTGGCTCCGAGTTGTCAAAACACCTCTGAAAATGCTTGCTACGGATGCGAAAAATGCAGAAAATCGAACCCTATCCGAATTTTTTTTAATGACGGACGAAAGTTTCAGAGGCAGTGTGTAAACGTGATTGACACATGAGGTCGTATTTATTTTTTTAACGTGCAAAAATTTCAGACTCAGTGTGCAATGACTTTAACTCTTAAAAGTGTTCACTGATACTAGTTAAAGACCAAAGAAATCAGTTGCTGGACGGGAAAATCTTAAGCTTACAGCAAGTTCAAAGTATCTTTTTGCATACCCACAAATTTAACACTAGTGGTTTCAGAAAGCATTTAAAATCTGCCAGAAAAATAATGAAGATGATGAAAAAACAGCAGTTTACTGACATGGGCTTACTTCGCCACAATGCTGTCGTTCTTCGCGAGCCTCAGGATGGAGTCATCAGCTTCACCCTGCAGATGACAAAGCAAATGTCTTAAGACCACACCAGATGTAACTAAATCTGTGCTTTCACATTTATATGAACATATTCCAAATTTCACATTTTAATACTCTACATATATGGATGCAGAAGAACAGTTCACACAAAAAATGAACTTGTTTTTGTCCAAACAACTTTAATATCTTGAAGGATTTATCACAAACACGCAGCTTTTCACTTCACAAGACATGAACTGATGAACTTGTATGGATTGTTTTTAATCAGCTGCTTGGACTCTCATTCTGACGGCACCCATTCACTTCAGAGGATTAATTGATGAGCAAGTGATATAAATTCTAATTATCTCCAAATCTTTTCAGATTAAAAAAATTCATCTACATCTTAGATGGCCCGAGGCTAAACTTTAATTTTTAGATGAACTATTCCTTTAAGTGTGTTTGAACGTACCATTCTACGGATAGCACCGCAGATGGCGTAGGTCTTGAACTGTCCATTGAACCTGCCTGTAGCCTTGTCCACCTGTAAAAACCATAAAAGGTAGCTCATTAAAAACCACAACTCTGAGGTTTTGTTGATAGACTAATAGACCTATCAGCATTTAACAGTGGCTATTTTGGCTTGTGTTACTTACAATATATATTAACAGTTGTGTCAATTTTAGTAAAACATTTGCATACATTTTATTTGCTTTAATTAAACTGCACTAATTAATATATGCATGCAATGCAATTTAAAAGCTTCGTTTGTCTTCAGAACACACTTCAAGATATTTTTGACGCATTCTGACAGCTAAAATTATGGTTTTGAACCCTTGATGTCACATGGATGTTTACCTATCTCCTTAATGTTTATTACATTGCTGTCTATGGGAGGGTCGAGAGCTGTCAGAATGCATCCAAAATATCTTAAATTGTGTTCTGAAGACAAACGAAGCTTTTACAGGTTTGGAACGACATGGGGGTAAGTGATTACTGACAATTTTCATTTTGGGGTGGAGTAACCCTTTAATAACGTGTAGATACACATAAACAAAAAGACTAGTTTTGTAATGGTCAAAATAGTGTCAAACCTCAGCAATGTTGATCTGGATGGAGGCATGATCCTTGGCACCAATAATTCTGTTGCTAGCAGAGCTAGAAACAACAGCAAAAAAGTTTAATATTCTCAAGTTGTATAAACATATGTGTGCTCACAATATATCTCACCAGTATCGTAACTTTAAATATGTGGCTAGATAAAAACGAACAGACAGGCAGCTCCTGCTGTGCGTACAGTTCACATTATTATTTTTTTTAAAAACAAACAGAGATTTTTAATCAAATATTTAACGAGGAAATTTCCTAAAAAACCCGTTTCTCTTCAATTAGACGTAAACTCACCATTTACGGGGGACGTACAGGTCTACAAATTCACCAGCGTCGTTCTGCATCTTCACTTTATTTGATGACTGTCAGCTCAGTCTGCAACAAACAATCAAATCAGTGAATATCCAAGCAGAAATCAGCTTTATTAACACAAAAACACCTTTCTTCACAGGCTGGAGGCAGAGTTGAGTCTTATATTAAAGTGGGGATAGTTAACTCAAATACAGGGCCTGAGAGCGGCTGCTATGAGCGCGGCTGCCGCATGTGTAGCGCCTCAGCCCTGCTGCCTCATCCACTCACAATTAAACGCGCAGAAAACTGACTATTCGGCGAATATGTGACACACGACGTGTAAACAGCTCCGTGCATAAATATTGTAAGACAAATGTTGTAAATGTTAGCTCAAAACAGTAATAAATGTAATAGTAAACTAGAGCTCATGGTGTTCTTACCGATTATCACAAATGGCCGACGCGGAAAGGAAGTAGAAAGGGTCAGGAAGTGACGTAACACGAAAGACAGAATAAGAGTGCGAGGACTTTATTTGAACAGAAACGCTAAAATGGGAAACTACACAAACAAATATCTGTAAATAATTATTGATAAACAATACTGCATATTAAATAGCAAAATGAAATGAATCCGTTTTTATGCCACGGAAACTAGGCTAAATAATATCAAGTGTCCAGTGTTTTTTCGGTTCATTACAGACCGCTCTGGCTGCTGCATTCCGGATCAGTTGCTAGATAGTACTTGCGGGAAGGCCTGGCAAGAGAGCATTGCAATAGTCCAGTCTGGAGAGAACAAGAGCTTGGACAAGAAGTTGTGTGGCTTGCTCTGACAGGAAGGGTCTAATCTTTCTAATGATGTATAAGGTAAATCTGCAGGATCGGGTCGTGGTAGTAATATGGTCCGTGGAGCTTAACTGATCACAACTCCAAGGTTCCTGGCCCTCCTGGAAGGAGTTATGGTTGACGAACCCAGATAGAAAAGTTGTGGTGAAGTGATGGGTTGGCTGAGATCATGAGCAGTTCTGTCTTAATATTAGTAAAAGAAGAATATGTAATGAAATAAATGTTATTCCTTTGAAGCCCGTTCTTCTGGTTCAGTACCCCTCCCCACCCCCCATTGGAAAAAAGTTGAGCATTTTTTGCAATAATTTGCTTGGGTACTTTTTTATTTATTTATAGAACACAATACAGAACTATAAGTAAACACAGATGTGATGGAAATAGGAAACAAGGAAATGAAATGATTTCTTGCAAACTACAGAGATGTGCAGGATTTTGTTTATTTATTTTTTTATATTTTATTTTATTTTTTAAAACTTAAATTTAATTTAATATTAGCTATCTGATGATTTTTATATTTTATTTTTGGAGGGCCATATTCCACAGAAAATTGAAGAAAACAAAAGTACTTTTGCATTTTATTTAATGTCTTTCATTTGAATGTTCATATGTTCATTTCATTTGTAGTAATATATATATATATATATATTGTTTAATGTCACAATACATGAGGTATAGACATAGGTATAATGATACAGGCATATTTATAGATATAAAGCAATTCAACAGTTGTTATCATGCTTATTACTTCTTTAAAATATATTACAAAATACATGTGCATCCAACAATCAAATTATAATCCTCCTTAGAGAGTCTGTAGCTGCCATTGCTACATGGATGCTATCTAAAAGTGTTTATGCGGACATTGATTCATGCTGGTTTTGCATGCACAAGCTTAATGCACAGCATTACAAATTAACATAGGAATCCTGTCAATATCCACAGCGCAGCTGCAAAAATGACAGTTTACAATGATAAATTACACACATTTTCAGTTCATGTATTAACAGAAGAATAATGTTGATCTACAAAGGGAACTCTACTTACTTGTATGTCCATGGAGACAGTGATGTTTTGCTGATATCACGATTTAAAATGGGAATTCTGAGAGTTTTTGCAACACTTTGAAATTCAGCTGCGGTACAGTTGCAAGTGGAGCACTGGTTATAATCTGCGCTGGACAGTCCTGATATCAGCAACATCAACTGAAAATATATGACTTCCAACAGTTTTATATATATGTATATACATATACACATATACATATACACACACACACACACACACATATATATATATATATTATATTTTATATAAGAATTCATACATATAATAATTTTAAATAAAGGCAAGTAAATTTCTTGTCTGTACTTGTCACCTACAAATCTAGATAATATACCAACGTTTGTAATGAGATAATTTGAAATAGAAAGTGCATAACAACATAAATATAAAAACATCAACAATAATAATATTAACCACCTAAATAATAATATCTTTAGTTTTGATGTACAAAGAAAGACACAACAGTGGTAGAAGAGCAAGGGAGTCAAATGTTTCTCAAGTAAAATCATCAGGTAACTCACCAGCAATATGGACATCATGATGAGATCAGCTTTCAGAGATCTTGCCCCACAGTCCAGGAATTAGGTGAAAACTTATTTTTGGCTGCCGAGCTGCATTTATATTGACTGTGAGCTAAATCAAGCAATGACGTGAACCACCGACATGTTTCCCAAACAAATTTGCATGTGTTACAGGCTCCAGTGGATGGATTGCCTGCTTTATAGTTTCCATAATGGAATCAGAGAGCTGCCTAACATATTCAGTCTGCTATACTGTCCCCAGGCAAAGTGAGTGTTACAGTCACATCCATTAACAAAGAAGCAGAAAGAGAAAATAGTAAACATTGCCATTTCAGCCGTTCCCTCAATGTGTTGACAGACTGGGGTAAATGAGAAAGGTCAGTCGTAGGCAAAAAAGGGACACAATTTCTACTTATCCTCCTACATGTTACCAGTACCATAAATACTGCAATGTTTTTATTATTATTATTATTATTATTCCATTTTCTATAAGGCATGAAGCCATGACTATTTATGGTGTTTTGTGGTGTAATTATATTGATCATAATGTCAGATAGACAAACCAGATAAAACTGATATTATAAAGGTGCCTTCCTTGTATACATAAATAACAATCTAACCATGAATGAAATATGACTATTTCAAGATTTTTGGTTTACATTCATCATAACTAACCATTTTAATTTTGTACTTGGTGTGGTTATTTTATCCCGCAAAGAAGAAGACCCACAAAGTACATTGCCATTGCTTTATATAAGAGATTATTCATGCTCTGGAATAAATGGTCCACAGTAAACAGGCAGAGGCAAAGCAAGCACTAGTTTGCATGTTCTACCTTAGGAAAACAAAATGCGAAAACCTCATGCAACCATAGCTGCATCAAATCACACCTTGGATTTTAGATATTCAAATTCAAAACCATATTACTCATAAATGCACAACTTATGTAATATATGAAAACAAAATGAGTCTGTGGGTCCGACCCATTTGTTTATTTGCTTATTTAATTAAATATATAAAACATACATGCTTAAATACATTTATGTAATGACATGCATTGTTTTATGCATCGGAAATCAATAAAATGTCATCACCATCCCTTTAAAATAAAACAAACATACTGATCATTTCATTATAAACATTCTTTTTGTACATACATTCCTAATTTATTAAACTGATTTAGTCTTTTCTGACTTATATATTGCTATATTTAGTTTATACACTTAATCATAACTAGAAATAAAAGTCTTCTTTAAAGTAAGCCAAGGTGATTCCTCTGTGGTCATGCTGGAGGAGGTTTATGCGGGAGGAGATCTCCCACACGAGGGAATCCCAACAATGAGTCGATTATCTCCATGATGGGAATACTGTTTATCATCTACAGAATCTAATGTTTGGCATACACAGAAAACAAACAGCTTTAGTTTTGACTGAGATGGTACAGTGTGGCACATGCCTACAAGAAGTTCAGTGGATCAGTATGGCAATATATGTAAGGCATAATCAACGGCTAGCCGTGCATTAAAGGATTTTAATGCACTACGTGGAGGTGAAGTGCATTAAAATCATTTAAGGCACGGCTTGCCGTTGATTATCCCGCTCATTCCATGGTCATTAAACAAGTTAAAACTTGTCTTGCTCTTTGCAGTGCAATATTTGAACAAATGGGTAAAATTGACAGTTATTTTCGTCAGCACATTAATATGGAACTGGGATTAAATTGACTTGGAGCTACCTGTACATTAAACGGTTATACTGAAGACCTGCCAGCCAATCAGAATCCAGTATTCAGACAGACCATGGAAAAATATAGTCTAAAAATATAATCTATTTCTCTTCCTCCTGTACACCCAACATTATTTTTATTAATAATATTTAAATTCTTCATGTTCATATTCCCATGCCAAAACAGCTTACTAGTTTTCTTACCTCAGTGCCAGTTTCTTGCTTATTAATTGCTATAGTCAGCACTATAGCAGAAGTGCTCCAAAGAAAATAGTTTTGATACAATTTAGTATTTGGAGCACACAAAAAACATCAACATGTTTTAATATTCACCAGCCGTTCAATTAATATCTTGTAAAGTTAAAGATGTTTAATTTCAAACTGTTGCTTCTGGCCAGGGGCGGACAGTAAAAGTATTTTTACTCTGCTGTAAAAGTACTTTTCAAGTGTCAGTACTTTATCAGAGTATTTTTCTTTAGAAAACTTTACTTCAGAACATTCCAAAGCAAAATACTGTACTTTTTACTGCACTACATTTCATATTAAATATCATTTAATACTTACATTACAAATCTAAAACTTTCTTACTTTTACACAAGTAAAAATAATTCAAATATTTACTTCAGTACAAGGAATGACTACATATTTAATGTTCTTAAGTATTAAAGGTAAAAAACCAACAACTTTCATTTATGAAATGTTGTGCATTAAAAAGTAGGATATTATGCTTTGGAATGTCGTGAAGTAAAGATTTCCAAAGAAAAACACTCCGATAAACTACAGATTTATTTTTTAAATTTACTTGAGTAAAGTAAAAATACTTCACTAGTGTCCACCTCTGGGTATTTGGATAAACTATATTTTTTCCTTCTATCCATTTACATACTCTCATTTCTTTGAAACAAGACAGTTATAAGCACAGAACCTGTTTGTATTGCTCTCGAGCATCTTCATAGCGCTTCTTATTGAAGCAGAGGTTTCCAAAGCTCCGCTGTGTGTCCAGTACATTCAGAAATATGGACAGAGGAACATTGTTCTGCTCTTCCTAAGGAACAATGTTGAGATTACAATCTCCGACACAACAACCAAATGAAATGAGCAAGCTAAATGCATAAAAATCTTACCATACTCAAATCCATGAATTCATCCACTTGTGCCGAGTCCAGGAA
>JAUZSZ010000143.1:9479758-9499558 GCA_034780575.1 Labeobarbus marequensis
TTAAATTCCAAAAAAGGCCTTAGAAGAAAACATTAAGGTGTGCATCTTGACACAGAACAATGACACTGACATATTTTAAGACATGTCAGGGTAAGATATTTTCAGTTGAGACAGCTCAAACATGCATTTTAGTCTGGGACTAGCTTAACCCTTGTCTGTGAAACCGGGGGTATAGGTTGTTCTCTAATTTTGATTTCCACGCAGTACATTTTTTTCTGTACTACTTTAAAAATGAGTCAAGCAAACTGTCTAAATTGAAAGCAACTTATTTTTGTAAATAGAATCTAATATCTGTCAAACAGATCAAATAGAACAGACAGTATTCTTTAAAATATAAATAATTTTGAGAATGTAACTCTTCAAGTATGATTATTTGCAAATGATTCAAGTCTCCATTTACATTTATCAAAGACACTAGGGTGTTTTAATAGTTTGGAATGTGTTACATTGTTTTGTAATGAAAGTAAAAGTGTGAAATGGAAAATCGTATGAAATATGACGTATAAAATGAGGAATTTCTGTCTGGGCGATACAGTGGAGTTCCTCTTTGTGTCCAGGATTTCTCTGACTGCATGAAGAGTTGTGGGAAAGAACTCCCACACAAAAGGAATCCCTGTGGAACGATTGCTTTCATACTAACAATATTGGCCGTCATGGTTTCAGCCGATACCTTGGAGGCACATGCATTGTTTTGCATATGTCATCTGTAAACAAAACAAAAAATAAATGCTTGAAGCAGTGCTAGCAGTTACGTGGTTCGTTTCTACTCTGAAATGTAATTAATTTAAAAGAAAAAAAATGTAATGCAAGTATTCAAAGCTCTCACCAATATTGGCATTTATTATTACCAAAGGTATTGTTATTATGTTAATTTTAGGAAACACAAAAGATTGATGTATATTGGTTTGAAAATGTCACATATTTATTCCATATTTCACAAGCACACGTCCTATTACCACAATACATATTTAGTGTGTTCAATTAAATGTTGTCCTCATGAAACTTTGTTCTTCAATCTTTGTTCATTTTTTTTAAAAAGCACGTGTATTATTTTATATTCATTATTTGAAAAACATATGAAGTAACATCTTATAAAAGGTTCAGATACATTTAAAATATTAATTTCTTATTCAGTTGTCTTTGCACAACTCACTATAATGTATGTACTGCATATCACAATACAATAAATTTGCATTACAAATTACAATGCAATCCAAAATTGTTATTTTTGTTATACTGCTTTCATTAGCGCACTTCTAAGGCACAGCATTGGAGAAATAACACGCAATAATGTCTTTATAGGGCACACTTGAGCTCATTTGCCCTGGAGCATCATGACTGTCAGCACAGCATTGTAGTTGCTCTTTATTCTTCATTGGCCTTTGTGTGTGATTGTATTCCACTCACTAATAAGGGAGAAAAAAAGCCCATTCCCTCACCTGAATGGCTACAGGTCACTGTATCATTATGGAAAAATGGAACAGGCACAAGCGCCGCTGCTGTTTGTCTCATGCAAATTTGTCTTGTAGGAAAGAGGTTGGTGGATTACATCAGGTGAAAGGTATAAAAAGTCAATACCTGATCAAGGTATAAAAGTCAGTCTGAAGCACAATATAGCAATACTCCTACTTAGCCTTACAGGACAGAAGCTGCACAACAGTGACACTGAACGAGTGAAGAATGAATATCTCTGCTTTGTTGGTGAGTAAATCTAGTCTAGCAAAGTGTAAAATACGACACAGCGACTGTTATACTGTATGAGCGTCCACTAATTTGTGCCGTTTGAAACAGGTGTTTGTTTCTGCTGGACGTGCAAGTAAGTAGGCTATTCCTTCAGTTTATTCAGTTATTTTTTTGCTAGTAAAATAATATTTTTTATGTGTAGTAATATTAGATGAGATACTGTTGGGCGTTAAAGGAATAGTTCACTTCGTTTATGCTAAACAGGACCACACGGACCACAATAGAAATAAGTCTTGTTACTTCATTGTGTTTTCCTTGGCAAAGAAGTGTAATGCAGATGTATTGTAATTTTTTTTATGTCTAACAAGACTCAAACTCAAGAGAAGAAAGAAACAGGTAAATGATGACAGAATTTTCATTTTGGTTGAACTATCCCTTTAAAGACTCATATACAGTGTTCATATGGAAAACCACCCTTACTTGCTTTTTTGTTTCATAATTATTATTTTCTATTTGATTTAACAGTTTTAGAAGGTTATTTGCTATTATTTCACATTTTGCATTTTATTTAATGTAATTTAAATGTATTTACTAAGGTTGTTTAGCAGTGCTTATGTCTGTAGCTGGTTCATGTTAAAGAAATTCATATGGCTTCACTTAGCCTATATTGCTGACTCTTATCAGCCAGACAGGAGTTACAACATGTAAATCAAACTGTGTCCTTAAAGCAACTGTGTGTAGGTTTTTTTTTACTTTGAAATATCAGTTTCAAAATCATTCTGATGGTACACTGACTTCCAATAAGGTGAATGGCTTCTGTTTCTTTCCAAACTCTCTCCAAACGTCTGTTCTGAGTTTGGATGTTTGGTGAACGGCTGCGAAATTCTGCGAAAAGGCTTTACGGCTTAACGGCAGGATTGCTTTATGGCACAGCTTGATTGAAAGGCGATCTGACCAGTCATAATGTTTTGTCCGACAAACAAACCAGACAGGGCTGCGTTTCCCAAAAGCATCGCAAGAGGAGAGCACATTAACGTCGGTGGACTTGAACTTGAGAAACTGTGTATTGATGTCTTTCTGTCACTGAAACAAGATACCTTCTGATGTTCATTCATGTTTATTTCATGCTATAACTATTAAAGAGGAAGACATGATCGGTTCACGTGCTGTTTGAACTGAGGTGCTACAGCGACCTGTCACGACATGTTAAAAAGCCACTAAAAGCTGTTTTATTATTTCTTACAAAATGACAAAATTTGAAAGCTGACACTTTGTTTCATACCAGAAGTAAACTGCTCGGTCTTGTCTGTCGGCGCGTTGTCAGTGTCCTCTTTGCTCCGCGATGTATTTTTCACCAAATGTAGTCACCAAAATACACAAAACTACATAAAGTTGCTTTAACTGTGTTACCAGTAGTTGTTTGCCAGTAGGAATTAAGTGCTATTTTAGACTGAGAATCACGACCCTTTCTTTTCAACAGCTTAACTACAGATATGAACAGGCTTCAGCCAGTCTATAACGCCACATGTGATGAGTGCCGCGATCCAAGTTCTTTCAAGGAAGTGCCGATTTTGCAAAAAATCAGCATGTTATTCAAACAGAGCTGCCCAAGCACTTATAATCACAGACTCTTTATATTAACCATAAAACCAGTCACAATCTCTTTAGGCTGTACGTGTGCAAAGAAACATCACCAGTTTGTACGGTTTCACTCTTTAATATGACCATCTCTGAACTGGAATCTGTTTGTGCAATTTATTCCAAGCAAAATGCTCTAAATATTGTAACTTTGAAGTAATGCATGAGTTTAAGAACAATTTCTGAAATGTTTTTTTAAAAGCCAAATCAATCTGTAGTGATTGGGATTTATATATATTACATGTTATACATACCTGAAAAATGACAATGTTATTATTATTTTGCTGATTTATTCTTCTTATAGAAGTGAATAAAGCTTGTTCAAATAAACCAAACTGACTTTCTTTTTCTTTTGTTTGTGTGTGTGTGTATGATAAAAAAAAAAAAAAAAAAAATTGTATAGCAGCTCATTCAGATGACCCAGTGTCACATTATAGTTATAGATTATATATCAATTCTATTCATTTGTCGGAAACACTTTAGTATAGGGACCAATTCTCACTATTAACTAGTTGCTTATTAGCATGCCTATTCTTAACATATTAGCTGTTTATTAGTACTTATAAAGTACATATTCTTCATGACCATATTCTACATCCCTAATAACTTAACAACTACATTAATAACTATTAATAAGCAGCAAATTAAGAGCTAATTGAGGCAAAAATCATAGCTAATGGTTTTTTAATGGCGAGAATTGGATCTTAAAATAAAGTGTGACCAATTTGTCAGTTCAGACTCATCAAGCTTGACACATAATATGAGGGATTCCTCTGTATCCAGAGTAAAGGTGACTCTCTTTGTGTTCTGTATCAATCATTGTGGTAGGGATATCCCACAGAAAAGGAATTCTTTCCAGGAATAATTCACGGTTCAATATCTCAGACAAATAGTACCTATTGTTTTGCATATGCAAACTTAAAAAGTTTATTTAGACTCAAACTGAATAAAACAGTACAGTATTATTCTGAAATAACTTGTTTCAGACTGATACACTTTGTTCTAGAGTAGAACAGAAGTGTCAACTCTATAGAATCCAGCCAGTGATCTTTTTTTTTTTTTTGCATTAAGTAACAACACATTAATTATATATATTTGTGTTTGTAAATGTGGAAATAAAAGTGCTTGTAGTTGTTGTGACATTGTACAGAAAGATGATCCTTCTGTAATATCCAGAAATAAATAATTAACTTGCACAAGTTCTCAGTGATTTTAGAAAATATATTTGTGAAAGTGCATGATAATTCAACAATTATGACAATTAACACACAAATAAAATTCTTCATAGATAAACTAAATGTCACCTGCAAATATAGGGAAAAAAAACCCCAGGTACGAACAGAGAGAGAGAGAGAGAGAAAACAGAAAGCATAGCAAGGGAGCACATGAAAGGACAGCCGTACTCAAAGTACTGGTTACAGGACATCAGTGAGAAAAAAGTTAGTATATCTGTAGGAAAGATGCTAATATGTTTTCTGCAGCTCTACAATACAACTGTATCCCTTATCTGCTGCTGGCATCCTTCCCAGCCTTCCTATCATAATTCATAAATGGAAGAGATTAGCTAAATCTGCTGAACTCCACGGAAAAGATCAGAGGAAATTTATTTTATGATATCCGCTACCTATTCTCGAGGATTTGCTCTCCTTCACCTCTTGACCTTTGAAATAAACCACAGCGGTACTGCAGGCAAAGACAACTGAAATGTCCAACTGAAAAATAATGCTAGACAACTCATTGAGTGGCCGCTGAGCTGACATATTATCCTGGATAATATGGTGGCATAGGTATCTGCTGTGCAAAAATAAAATACTAATATTTTGTCAAAATTGAGTTATGAGTGAAATCGGGTCTGTTAGAATATGATCTGTCCAGTGACAGACTGGTATGGCTCAACCATGCTCAGATAAAAAAAAAAAAACAAAAAAAAAAGTGCCGTTAAAGTTAACATCAAATCAAAAATGACTATAATACCCTCAATGCATATAATTACTATGTTTGCCTTTGGAGTGCCATACTGGAGGCTATAGAAAAATCAGTGTAAATAAACTAAATACAACTGCTTTACTTCCATTTTCTCCCTTTACCAAATTATTCATTACAAAAAATCCTAGGCACTTTAATTCAGCGTGTGTAAAACTGATTTTATATCCATTAGACCTGCTATTTCAGTTTGTTCAGGGGCACACACAAACATAAAACTAACAAAAGCCTGGAAAAATGTCCAATTTATGTGTGATTTACAAATATCTCCTGAGTACATGAGTGGGATGCTTGTGATGTAGCAATATCCACTTCCTAACAGCTTTCCAATTGACATGTGATTGCAAATCGCTTCCTCTAGAAGGCGACTCTGCTTCATATTCACTGCTTCAATAGTGCTTTCTTAGCACAAGATCTGATTAAACACAGTATATTACTGGAAAATAATGTCTTATTTCAGGAATACTATCATAAAAATATAAGACAGACATTTGTGGACAACATTAACTGCACATTATGTAAGTAAATAGAAGGATGTAAAATACATCAGTCTATAAAGGACAAAGCAGCCGTCTCCAATCCGGCTACTGACACAAAACACAACCTTTTCAAACAGGGTTAACAGAAAGCATCTGCACTGAAACAAATCAGGCAGACGTGGATGAATTGAACTGGAAATTGGATGTTTTAGGAATACATGGGATGAAAAGCATCTAAGATATTGCATAGATTGTGGGTTCTGGAAGAAGGGAAAACTTTTAGGATAAATCATGACAGTATGCTGCATGGTCATGCTACTAGTTGAGAAATTGAGACAGAACACAAAATTTTATGGCAATTAATGAATAAACAGTGAAATTAGCATATATGTGCTCACCAAGGCTGCATGTAATTGATTAAAAATACAGTAATATTGTGAAATATTATTATAATTTAAAATAATTTTTCTATTGTAATATGTTTTAAAATGTAATTTATTCCCATGATGCAAAGATGAATTTTCAGTGAATCTTCAGTGTCACATGATCCTTCAGAAATCATTCTAATATGCTCAACCAATTTTTTTTTGAAAAACCATTGCACCTTTTTTTAGGATTCTATGATGAGAGAAAGCTCAAAAGAGCAGCATTTATATGAGATAGAAAACATTTGTAAGATTATAAATGTCTTTACTGTCACTTTTGATCAATTTAACACAACCTTGTTGAATAACAGTATAAATTTATTGGGAAAAAAACATTGCATGGAAGTGTGCACATATATCAATACCATGATGGTGTCTTATAAGAATAGTTCACCTAAATATAAAAAAAAATCTGTCATCTTTTACACATTTATATCAATGAATTTCTTCCATGGAATTTAAAAAGGATGATTTTTTTTTATTCTATAAAAAAAGAAAAAGAAAAAAGTGAGAACACCACGGCAGCACTGAAAATGTGCTTTTCTTGAAATCAGCTCTAATATAGAGCACTCTTCACAGTAAAATCAAGCATTTTATGCCAATGAACATATTAGGTTTGAATACTAAGGTAGATTTAGTCAGATTTAGATTTAGACTATATTATTGCATAATGTTTACATGTATCTTTTATTTATTTATTTTTTTTATAAAGTGCTTTAGTGTTACAGTGAATGGTATGTTGTTCTATACAAAAGGAGAAGTCTAAACTAAATAAAAGTTATTTTTGGTAAATAGATTCGGAATGTTAAAAACATGCATGCACACTTGTACATTTTACACAAGTGAAGTACTGTAGCAGGAGTTAAAACACTTCCCTTGACGTTTGAGTGTTAAAACCTTCTGTTTTCAATAAAAGAAGATCCGTGCTGCCTTCCTCAGCAGTATTCCCATGGTGGTCACAAAAACAGACAGCCATGAAAAGAAAAGCCGCTGGCCAGATTGCTATATAAAGCATCATTTGGATCATCAGTTCTTCCTTAGAGCTTCGTGTTGATGTGTATTCGCTCTGATACCTCAAACTGCAAGGGCGGGAATGCAGAGTCCCACACTTTCGGCTGCTTTACGCATCTCATCTGCATATTCATGATGGCCCAGAGTCCTCCGCTCTATCCACATCAGGTCTGCTGCACCAGTCTACGGTAGTGGGGCATGACTTTACTCTCCGGAAGGTAAAGTGCCATTTCCAGAGCCACCAAGATTGTGAACTCGAAAGCAATCAACTCTCGACGGCTAATCCGGAACCTCTCCTCCAGTTTCTGAAGGCAGAGAAAAAACTGAGATACATTAGATATAGATAGATATACAAACAATGTGTTTTTTGTTGAAAGAAATGTATACCTTTATTCAGAAAAAAGGCACTTAATTGATCAAATGTGACCATAAAGACATTTATAATGTTACAAAAGATTTATATTTCAACTAAATACTGTTCTTTTGAACTTTCTATTCATCAAAGAATAGTTTTTTTTTTTAATCACAGTTTCCACAACTGTTTTCAACACTGATAATAAGAAACGTTTCTTGAGAATCAAATCAGCATATTATAATGATTTCTGAAGGATCATGTGAGACTGAAGCATGGAGTAATGATGCTGAAAACTCAGCTTTGATCACAGGAATAAATTACATTTAAAAATGCATTCAAATACAAAACATGATATTACTTTTTTTTTTTTTTTACTGTATTTTTCATTAAATAAATGCAGCACTGGTGTGCATAAGAGACTAATCTTTCCAACTTCTGAACTGCAGTGTATGTGTGTTGACTGGAAAGTATGTGTCGGAGCATCACTCACGTCAATCAGTTGCTTGACCTCTTGTTTTTTCAGGTCGCTGCTGATTTTGGCAGCGAGTAGGAGGCACGCGGCCGCCACCATCTTCCTGTTCTGCTTGTTGAGACGCCCCTGTAAGACAAGCTTCTCAAAGTACACAAATGCCATGGCTATGGTGACCGGCTGCAAGGAGGACTCCTCTCCTACTGAACAGATTTCTCTCTTCAAACTGATGAAGTGAGGGAATGACAGAGATGTTGGAGGACATAAAGAGAACAGATGACAAAAGAAGAACATAGTCACATTTATGCACAAATGTAACTTAAAGCACTTTTGAACTTAAAATAATGAGCGTTAAAATAATACTGTCAGGATTTACTAAAGATGTGCAGCGAAGAATTAGTGCTGAAAAGGCACTGACTTTATTGAATATGCATTTGTAGAAGTTTCCCTTTCAGACACAAAATTTATGGGAGGAGAGTATTAAAATGAATCCGGCAACGTGATTTACTAACGTTTGCGCTTGTCAAATTACTGGTATTTGCGCCATTATTTAACGCCCAAAAAAAGCATGTCTTAAAGCAGGTGCTAATTTGTACTGCTCTTGGTAGACTGTGTTGGTCATTATGGAAATGAGATGTTGTGTCTGTGTTCTTTAATGTGCACATTGTCAGTAGATCACACACAATATTTTCCCCTCCCATATGCGCTTTTATGGAATTGCGCTCTAACGCTAATTTGCCCTGTTTAGTAAACCTGGCCCTAAGAGGGATAGTTCACCCAAAAATGAAAATTCTGCCATTAATTACTCACACTCATGTCGTTTCAAACCCATAAGACCTTCGTTCATCTTTGGAACACAAATTAAGAAATTGTTGAACAAAGTCGTTATTTTGGTTTTCTTTGCACACAAAAAAGTATTCTTGTAGCTTTGTAAAATTACAGTTGAACCACTGATGGACTATTTTAATGATGTTCTTACTACCTTTCTGGACCTTGAACGTGGTAGTTCACTTGCTGTCTATGTAGGGTTAGAAAGCTCTTGGATTTCTTCAAAAATTTCTTAATTTGTGTTCTGAAGATGAACGAAGGACTTACAGGTTTGGAACGACATGAGGGTGAGTAATTAATGACAAAATTTTCATTTTTGGGCAAACTATCCCTTTAAAAATGTAACTTTGTACATTATTCAGTTTGTTTTCTTCAGGATTTAAACTGTCTTTTGAAAAAAATTTGGTTTAATCTGGTTATTGCATACATAATAAAAATATGACCATAGTCTAATTAACATAGGAATATTTCTATGTCTGTAAACAGTTACTGAAGTAAACATTTAAAATGTGTGTGTACCTTCTGATTTTGCTCAGTGTGAGTTTGATGTGGGGGAATTTTTCCTTAAAGGTCTCATTCATGTCCTTCTTCAGATCTGATGGTTTGACGTACTCTATTACTGTTGTCTGTAAGAGAGAGAGAAAGAGAGTGACAGTAAATACTGAGAATTTACATCAGTAAGATATTCAGCAATAAAAACTTTTTAGTGTACATGTGTATAAGCAGTATTATCCAGTGGTCAGTAATGATGTCAGCTGGATAAGTTATGTTTATCCACGTCTGTAGGTCAGACCACCCTGCTTTCAGCATAGAGGTTTAGTCACACAGATAGCCATTCTCCCCTACATATGCGTGTCTGATGGGTAAATTAATGTTGTCCAAGGGCCCGAAGACCACGGGCATCCAACAAAGGTCTTTGGCCTTGTCCCTTACACACAGAGATTTCTCCAGGTTCTCTGAATCTTTTGATGATGTTATGCACTGTAGATGATAAGATTTGTAAAGCCTTTGCAATTTGACGTTGAGGAACGTCGTTTTTAAAGTATTCCACAATCTTTTTATGCACTTTTGCACATTGGAGAGCCTCTCCCCATCTTTACTTCTGAGAGACTACGCCTCTCTAAGACATCCCTTTTATAGCTAATCATGTTACAGACCTGATGTCAATTAACTTAATTAGTTGCTAGATGTTTTCCCAGCTGAATCTTTTCAAAATTTCTTGCTTTTTCAGCCCTTTGTTGCCCTGTGCCAACTTTTTTTGAGACCTGTAGCAGGCATCAAATTTGAAAATAGCTAATTTAGTGGATTTGTTATGTTCTCTATGTTCTATTGTGAATAATATATTGACTCATGTGATTTGAAAGTCTTTCTGTTTCCATTTTATTCAAATTTAAAAAAACATCCCAACAATTCGGGTTGTACATGGATATTGACTTTTCATTTATTTATTTATTTTTTTGTTTCAGATGACAATGGGAAAGATGGCCTCAGAATCAATGATAAAGAGAGTATTTCAGGGCATACACAGCATTGATCCAGGAGTGCCAGTGCCCCCTGGTGATGGGATAAGTCGCGAGCAGCTAGTGATTTTCTTGGCAGATATCCTTAGAGGAACTGCAGAGGAACGTGCACCTTTGGTCTTGGCAATGGCTGAGGGTGTAAAGGCTACTGCTACAACAACTGAGCAGATCAGAGGTGTAAGTATCACCAAAATCTAATCATACAAAGTGTTTCAGTGTCAGTGTTAAGTATTATTTATATTTTATTATAGTATTCATTCATTTTTATATTTTTAGTTTTCATTTTATTTGTGGTTTAAGTTTTAGTAATTTTGTTATGATTTTGTCATTTAATAATGTCTATAAAAATGTCATTTAATTTTTTAAGCTTAAATTTTCAGCTAATATTTTATTTTTGTTATTTCAGCTTCATTTCAATTATTTTAATGGTTTTATTTAACTATAACAACACTGTTAATTAAAGCCACAATCAGATAAACCACTTAGTTTGCTGACTCATGACAACCATTTAGACCCCACAGACTCAATTTAACAATAAAGTATCTCAATTCAATTTCTAAATCATTCTTGCTGCTATGATATTGTAATCCTATAAATGTTTATTCAATAGTTTGTGGAGGACCTTGTTTCAGCTGCAGTGCAGACTCTAACCCACAGGGGGCAACTGCGAGCTTGGCAACCAGATCGCATGGGTGATGGGCCTCAAGGTGTTAAGCTTCTGGCAGAACAGCTGACCTCTGAATTAAAATCTTCAGGTTTGTAACAGTAACAAAATGATAACAAATCTGTAACTAAAAGATGTAGTGCACACCAAAAGAACTATTTAATATAATTAGTCCTTGTTGTTTCTATAGATCAGAATACATGTGACGTTCCTTGTCTGGAAGACTGGCTGTTCCGGATCCCAGCAATGGCCATGTTTTTGGAGCTCCTGATTGGTGAGGGTCTAGGAATTGGGTTGCCCTCCCGTCCTCCCCCAACTCTGTTGCCTCCGTGTCAGTACGCTCCCTGGAGTGACCTCCGTTGTCTTCTGAATATACCTCTTCTGATGTTCCTGTCACCTCAGCTGCCAGCTGGACACAGTGCCCCCTGGAGGTTGCTGTTCTCCACAAACATACATGGGGAAAGCTTCACCCGGCTGGTGGGCAACTGCAAAAGTCGGGGACCCACTGTCATTTTGGTAAAGGACACTAAAGGGCATATCTTCGGGGGCTTTGCGTCTCAAAGCTGGGAGGTCAAACCTCAGTTCCAGGGTGAGTTCGGAAAGAAAAAAAACATATACAGTGTTATGCATCACAATTAATGTTTCTTCTTTTTGCACTAGGTGATTCCAGGTGCTTCCTCTTCTCTGTTTTTCCATACATGCGAGTGTTCACCTGCACAGGCTATAACAATCATTACATGTACTTGAACCAGGGCCAGCAGACTATGCCGAATGGCTTGGTGAGATCAATTTTAAAGGAATAGCACTCAAAAATTAAAATTTGCTAAAAATATACTCACCCTTAACCCACAGAGTTTGTTTCTTTTTTGGAACAGATTTGAAGAAATTCAGCATTATATCACTTGCTCACCCTCTGCAGTGAATGGGTGCCATCAGTATGAGATTAATCCACATGATTTCAGTCCATCACCTCTTGTAAAGTGAAAATTTGCATGTTTGTAAGAAACAAATCCATCATTAAGGTGTTTTCATTTTGCATAATCTATAGTAAAAAAAAAAAGTCTGTCCCCTGTTCTCCTCTCACATCAAAATCCACTGAAATATTTGTTTACAACTGTTTTGGACTCCTTTCACTTGTAAGCAATACTTGATCTGTACATATTTCTATCCTGAGTCAGTTGAGTTGACTTTTCCCTGGAGTAAGCAATATAATGGATAGAGGCCTCGTATTTTAGCTGAAAGCAGTGGCTTGATGTTAAAACATCTTAATGTGGGATTTGTTTATTAAAAACAGCAGCTTTTCACCTCACAAAATCAGTCGATGGACTGGAGTTATGTGGATTACTTGTGGAATATTGTGATGTTTTTATCAGCTGTTTGGATTCTCATTCTGACGGTACCCATTCACTTCAGATGATCCATTGGTGAGCAAGTGATGTAATGTTAAATTTCTCCAAATCTGTTCAGATGAAGAAACAAATTCTTATTATATTGAATGGCCCTAGGGTGAGTACATTTTCAGCATATTTTAATTTTTGGGTGAACTATTCCTTTAAACAGTGTTTAAGGCTTTATTACACTATGAAGCAAAGAAAAAAATTCATAATTAACTGTCTTTTTAGGGTATGGGTGGTCAGCATGGCTATTTCGGTTTGTGGTTGGACTGCGATTTTGGACGTGGCCACAGTAGGGCTCGACCACGCTGCACCACATATGGCAGTCCTCAGCTCTCAGGAGACGAGGACTTCAAACTGGACACCGTGGAGGTGTGGGCCGTTGGGCAGCCACCTGAAGAACAGGAGCAGGTCTGTGATAGAAATGTTACTATAGTGAATTTTGTACTTTTGGAGTTTGCATTTTGATTCAAAAAGTGTTTGTGTTGACTTTCAGGATGAGAAGAAGAAAAGCATACTAGATGCAGATCCTGAAGTACAGGCCATGATGGAAATGACAGGGAAGACCCTGCACAGCCAAGGCCTCCGAGAACCTGAGGAGGATGAGGAACAGTGAGGAAGGAAAAAATGAGTGCTGGGCAATGATTAATAGTGATTATTCGCATCCAAAATAAAAGTTTTTACTTGTATAATAAATGTGTGTGTACTGTGTATGTTTATTATGTGTATATATAAAGACACACACACATACGGTATATATTTAGAAACAATTTACATTTATACGTACATATTTATATTCATATAATTTATATTAAAAATAAATATATTTAATATATAAACATAACTTATATTTCTTAAATATATACATGTATGTGTGTATTTATATATTTATACAAAAAAATATACACAGTACACATATTATGTACTCAAAAACTTATTTTGGATGCGATTAATCATGATTAATCATTGCCCAGCTCTAAAAAATGAAGACAAGGTGTAGATCAAACCAGCAGTATTTCATTTGAGTTTTTGGTTTGGTTTATGCTTTTACACTAATGTAGATATAGAAGCAACCACACTGTTGCAAACCACTTACTGAGATGTTTATACAATGTAGTTTTTATGTTAATATACAAAATACAGGAGCTGGTTTCCTGCTTTCTGAGAAACATTAAAATGTGCATACAAAGACCATCTGTCAAATGCTGTTCAACACTGAGTATTAACAATGTTTGACTAAAGTCTACATTTCTCATCAAGATTCTGGATGTTATATATTTGCATTTTGTCTTGACTGATAAATTTAGTGTCGTTACACTGGAAGATTCATTCATTAAATGGAAAATAGCCTAAATATATACATAAAACATATTTGTTTGCTTATGAATTGTTTCATTCCAAAAAAAAAAAACACTTGGCAAATTCATAAATGTAAAGATGCATTTCTCACAATGAAAAATTAAAAGAGAGATCAAGATTTCTTTAGTTCTCTTATAAAGATTAATTATGATAATATTACAAAACCATAATATGGAAATAAAAATGTCAGTTTTGTGTTTTGTTTCCATCTGTTTGATTCATCACAATCATTTCTGCTTGATTTTATGCACTTTCAGAGTTAAGTCAATTCAGAGTGGTTGGATTCTGTGTAATGAACTTTAAACTGTAACTTAATATATGCCATAGGCCTGCTTGAGTTCACAATATCAATAAAATATGCAGATAACTGTTTATTGTTTGCTGCTTATGGCGTTTTAAGTTATTCATATTATTTAACCACGAACAATCCTAAATCATTCTGCTCTATCAATTTTGATATAGCAATTAAGCTTTTCAGGAGGAAGTGAGTTATATTTTTACAGTAAGTTACCATGGTAATATATATTTTATTTTTTTCCACATATTTGTTACATATGTAACCTAACTGCCTCTACTCGTCTGTGAACTTTTCATGCTGTCTTAACGCAAAAGAACAGTGGAATGCACTGGAAGAGTAACGATGGGTAACAAAAGCACAGGACTTTTGAAAAACTGCTTTAGGACATTCAGTTTGCATTTAGAGTCATACGTTTAGTTTGACAGAGTCATTATGTTACAGAATATATATAAATGAGAGAAAGAGACATGATGTCATGATGACGTCGAATGGCAACATGCAACTTTGATCAACCCGAACACACTCGTCTCTGAAATAAACACTTGTCCTGCGTCGAGATGTCGCGATTTAGAGCAGGGCACAAAAGTTTGACAGAGTAGGTCACGCATCGCTCTCTCTTCCCTGGGGATTTTGCATAGATAATTCTGCTTCCGGATTTTTTTTAATTCTCGGTATGTTCTCTTCACTTCCTTGTGTTTAGCGAATAGAGGAACTGACCACATTGTGACTAGACTGATCATAGATTTTATTTTATTTTATTTTATTGTTTTAAAAAGTACTGCATTAGGCGATTTTTTGTATTTCAAAATGAGAATTAGTTTGATTACAGCAGGTGTTTTTTGACGTGGTCATTCATTTTCGTCTCTAAACTTGGGTGAGTATTTTTATTTATTTGGGTGTTTGCATTACGGGGTGTTACAGTAGCTGTTTATGTATGTAAACTTTTGATTTAAAGGCTTACATTTTTTATTAAATATACACTGTTCAAATTTAAGGAGTTTTATAAAACTAAATAGAATACGATATAAATACGAAGCTAATGGGAAAACTGTTACTTGAAAGTTACATTTGCATAAAGATGCACAATAAATAAGGTGCAAAATTGTCTTACACCGTTTCAGTGGGCTACAAAAAAGTCAATTCCGCAAGAGCAGGTCTGCCTCCACAGCCTCTTGTTGTTAATGATAACAATTACGTATTGTACTTACAGTTAAGACAAACTCGGATGTGGCAGGTCCATTTTCTTACCCTGTTGAGCAACATACCTTCGTTTATTCTTATCTCGAGTTTGTCAATCTACATTGATTTTCGGTTTGTCATTTAAAGTTTTATCTTAGCGCTTGTTTAAATGTCAGGAAAGAGTGGTTTCTCTGTCTCTTTCACACAGAAAGCTCAAAATGGAAGAATGGAGGGTTTGGGTGATGTGCAAAGGTTTCTGAATGGAAACCACATTGAGTTTAATACTTTACAGAGGGACTTGCTTTGGGACACTTCCACCGTAGGCTGCTCAGTTACTCATTTGCAATGCAAATCTAGGCTTCTATGGGGAACCAGACATGAGACATCTATTTTGCTTGCCATGGTTCAGCAGTTTGGAAAACTGACTCTAAAAGACGCACTGTTTAGCCATAGATAACTTTTTGTCATATTCCTCTTTGGGTGGTGATTATTTCTGTTATCAGAGCTGGCAAGTCACATGAAATTACAGTATTAACGTTGTCGTCTCCGTAAATGGTTCTTCCTTAAACCCAAAAAGTATGTAAAGATAGAATTGGTCATTCCAGCAAATTCTGTTTCACGAACACTATTGAAACAGTTAGCCTACTGCAGGGTCACCTAAAAATACTTAATTGCTTATCCTCATGTCATTCCAAACTTGTATGACTTTCTTTCATCTGTAGAACACAAAACATTTTTTTGAAGAATGATTCAGCCATTTTTGTCCATATAATGAAAGACACTGGGGTGGACAATGAACCACAGATATTTTTCAAAACATCTCCTTTGTGTTCCAGAGAAGAAAGAAAGTCATAAAGGTTTTGAAACGACATGACGGTGAGTAAATAATGCCAGAATTTTCATTTCTGGATTTACTAGTTATTTAATGTTTGATTTGATCCATGCATTATCTTGAATATTTGAATATGAGATAGTCCATCGTGTTTAGATATTCAAAGTACAGTTGTAAATTCAGTTGTAAATAAAGCAGACCTGCTATAAGTAACAGCATAAGTTTCATGAGGCTACATGTGTACCTGCTGCCACACAGACTGCAATAAGTAACTTCCTGCGGCCGTTTGTATTTGCCAGTGTGCGACCGAAGGCAGTGATGGCGGGCCACGTTCAGCAGGGAGACCTGACCGAGTACAAGAAGAGTCTCATTAAGCGGGACCTTGAGATGGGGATAGTGATGACCGTGTTTAGACAGAGGATGGAGAGGCTTACCGTGCAGGTCATCATGGAGACGCGACAGGTGGCCTGGTCGCGCACCGCTAACAAGACAGAAGGAGTGTGTGAGTGTCTTCCCTCAAGCTTATTTCTCACAATTACACTTAAATTTGCATTTAAGCTGTTTGTTTTTATCTGTATGATGACCTCGGTGTTGCCAGTGTCATGCTTCAGCATTTAAGCTACAGAAGCTTTATGATTAAAGTTAACTAGGAACAGTACTTTGTTGTTTTAAAATGACTGCTCACATTGGATTATTATATATTATTATTATATAACAAAATCAAACTAAGTGGCATTTGCATTAAACAAATTCATTTAGCGGGTGATTTTATCCAGGATCATCACAAAAATGATCAACAATATTTGTCGTCCAAAATTTTTCAAGTATATACTACATTTATATTTTTAAGGAATGTTTATTTTAAAGGGAAAATGAGAAGTTGATTTAAAGTAGGTTGATTTTTTTTTCTACAGAAATTTGAATGAATTACATTATTGTTCAAAAGTTTGGAATCGGTAAGATTTTTAAAAATGTTTTTGAAAAAGACTCTTATGCTCAGCAAGAGTGCCTTTATTTGATATAACAAAAATACAATATTGTGAAATATTATTACAGTTTAAAATAACTGTTTTATATAAGTAACATTTCTTATTTTTATCAGTGTCTGAGGTTTTGATGCTTAAACTGTGACTTTGTTAACAATTCTTTGATGCATAAAAAGTAGAAATTGTTTGTTACAATGTAAAAGTCTTTACTTTAACTTTTGATCAATTAATGAATCCTTGATGAAAAAAAGTAATTGTACATATCCCAAACTTTTGAAGCTCAGTGTAAATCACTAAAAAAATGTATGTAAAAATCATCTGACAAAAAAAATGGATAGTGAGATGAACTGACCATCAAATTTTAACATTCCAGGATGATCTGTGCAATAACAGAAAACATATTTCAGACAGTAGTCATGGTCTGTGTCTCAAAATCAAGTGAGCTACTTTGCTGTCTTAATGTCTCCATGGGCAGCAACAATTCTAACACATATGGGACCATGATCTTGTAGGAGAACACTTTCAGGATGTGGCTGTTTGGTAATTGCCAGTAATTATGGGAGTCTGTAGTGCCATCACACTCCTCACAACATCTTTCTCACCCTTTAAAGTTCCACACACTTCTTGTAGTTCCCACACACTTTCACACTTGTGGGACAGTCGTGGCCTAATGGTTAGAGAGTTGGACTTGTAACCCAAAGGTTGCAGGTTTGAGTCTCAGGTCCGGCAGGAATTGTCAGTGGGGGGAGTGAATAACCAGTGCTCTCTTCCACCCTCAACACCACGACTGAGGCGAGTCCCTTGAGCAAGGCACTGATCCCCCAACTGCTCCCCTTCACTGCTGTGTGTGTGTGCACTTTGGATGGGTTAACTGCAGAGCACAAATTCAGAGTACGAGTCACCATACTTGGCCGCATGTCATTTCACTTTCAAAGCTGTAACAATACTGACAGTTGTAAAGTTTCAAGCAGATTTAATTTGTTGTAATAGAAGCAGTCTTTAGAGCGGTTGAATAATATACATGGAGCAGCAAATAATAATGTTAGATCATTTTGTAGTTGATCAAACATATTTAATAGGTCTCCTTGTAGAAATATGGGATTTGTCTATAATGTTTTAAAAATGATATGTTGATCAATATACCTCATTCATAAAGTTTCAGGCATGTATAATTTTTAAAAATTACATCAAAAGGAACATTTTGCCTAGAAATTGACTTTACATTGTAACACTTATGTCCTTTCACATTTCTCTTTTCTTTGTTTGCTTGTTTTTCAAGCTACTGACAAATGAACTGATTTTACTTTTATTTTAGAGTTCACTGAAGAAAGCGAGGAGAATGAAGAATTGAGTGAAGTTGAAGAACAAAATAATGTCAAAACTGCAGAAAAACCTTTGAGTTGTTCTCAAACCAAACAGAAAAATGTAAAAGAAAAAGAGAAAGGATAAATCTATCATCTGCACTCAGTGTGGAATGGGTTTCGCATCCAAATATAGTCTTGATGCTCACATGAGAGTTCACACCGGAGAGAGACCATTCACATGTGATCAGTGTGGGAAGAGTTTCACACAATCATCAAGCCTTAAGATACACAAGAACATCCACACTAGGGAGAAACCGCACACATGTGATCAATGCGGCAAAATGTTTTTGAGAACTTCAGACCTGAAGAAACACCTGAGAGTTCATACGAAGGAGAAGCCACATTCATGTTCTGTGTGTGGAAAGAGTTTTTCACGTCTAGAACATTTGAAAAACCATCAGAAAATACATACTGGTGTGAGAGAGTACATGTGCTTTGAGTGTGAGAAGACTTTTAAATCTGAACAGTGTTTACAACGGCACCAGAGGATCCACACTGGGGAGAAACCTTACAAGTGTTCACACTGTGACAGGAGATTCAGTCGGTCAGGAGACCTGAGAAGACACGAGAGGATTCACACTGGAGAGAAACCTCACAAGTGTTCACACTGTGACAAAAGATACAGTCAGTCAGGAGATCTGAAAACACATGAGAGGATCCACACTGGAGAGAAAACTGTGCAATTGTTCACACTGTGAGATTCAGTCAGTCGACACATCTGACATGTATTGTGTGTAGTTTACTTATTCTTTCATGAAGGAAAGTAGCTGTTCTTATTCAGGGAGCTGAAGAAGAGACTGTAACACTTTTGAGAGACACAAGATTTATTTTTAGTTTGCTCTTCATTGTTTTTTTTTAAACCACTGGTTCTTCTTCCTCGATGATGTATTTAGAAAACAGATACAGGATATATTGTCACGTAGCTTTGTCACTGATTGATCTGTGCTTCTCTTGTAAGTAGGGATGGTACCTGAACCTTGTATTAAACAAGCCCTGGGGCTGAATTACGATAAAACTGTAGTTTCTAATGCTATCAGTTCTGCGTTTCAGTACCAGTTAAACTAAGAAAATACACTTAAAATGTATTATTGGTACATAAACGGTATCAAGCTAATTGCATTTTGTCAACCGTTTCTAAATGCAATAATATTTATTAATTCATTTATGATGTGTTTTTCGCTATTTGCAATCCAGAAGTGAGATCTCCCTTGCGTTTTCAGTCTGAGAGATTTAGCTTATTTCATTTTCAAGTTCGAGTTTGGCTTCCAAGAATTATGAAAACAATTGGCCTCATTCATGAAACACGAGCAGAACAAATTTTTGTGTAAATCAT
>JAUZSZ010000143.1:9709674-9722775 GCA_034780575.1 Labeobarbus marequensis
TGGCCAGTCATTTGGACTGGCGTGAGCCAATAGGACTTCAGGAAAGGTTGAAGGGAAGGAGTTTCCATAACGGAGAATTTCTCTGTGATGTCTCGTGAAAGCTCGAGAGGAAACAGCAGGCGGAAAGTACCCTGTAATAGGCAATCTATTACTTCTGCACTCATTGGATGTGTTACAATTCAATAAAGCCTGCTAGCAACAGACACTAGTAGGTCATGTGATAATAACAACATAATGGATGTAGTGTGGTAAGGTCATTGCACACAGAGTCCGAAATTTTCACACATTTATAAAAAATAAATAAATAAAAAACCTCACGTTGTGTCAATCACGTTTACACACTGCCTCCGAAACTTTCATCCGTCATTTAAAAAAAAAAAAAAAGATTTGGATCAGGTTTGATTTTCTGCGTTTTTGCATCGGTAGCAAGCATTTTGATAGGAAAGGATGACAAATATGAGAAAAAAAAAAAAAAGTGTGCAAGGACAATACCGCTATCCATACTATATAGAACATTTCAAAATTTCAAACAAGTACTAGACAGTGTGTGATTTTGGACATACTGTAGCGCAAGTTTTCACATCAAAACCATTGAATAAAATGTGAAAAGCACTTTGAGGCAGCAGTCACAGTAAATCTCTTGGCAAGCTGTAAATGAATTACACAAACATCTTTATTATTATCATCATTATAGTCATATCTTCTCTTTAGAAAACATTCAAAAAAATCTGCAACCAAGTCAAAGGTTATGGAATATTACAGACGAGTTCTTGATGAAATCATCTCCGGCAATGATCTGGCCTGGGTTAGAAGGGACCTCAAGTCCCAACCACAACCTGAAGAGGGTGTCCTGCTATGGCACCCAAGGGCGAGGAGAGGTTACACAGTTATGGTCACAGACTTTGGGAAACAAACAAAAAAATTGGTCCAGAAATCCATAAACATACTCTTTTAAACATAACTTGATTTATTTTAATACAAAATATAATGCTAATGTCAATAAATAAGTGTCCATAGAAGTCCATGAGTCAGGGACCGATCTCACTGCTGCATGTCATGGCACTGCAAATCTCGTGAGAATACACGACAAAGAGAGAAAATCTCACAGAGCAACCGCAAGAAAGAGTGAGGGAAGGCGGATGAGATGGCAAAACCTTGAGGCTGTAGCATATGAAGTGAGCGCTTGACATGCTGAAACCAAAATATAATGTAGCAAAGACCAGTGTGAGCATTTGGTGATTATGGAAACACATCAGGTATTGACAGACTCACAAAGCTCCTTAGTTTGAGACTGTTAGAAGGCTAGATTAATTTTGGCACCTTAAAGAAATCTGTGTAAACATAAGCAGCTCTAGGTCACAGTCCCCGTCTCCAATCAAACACAAGTTTGTGAAAGTCTGTCTGTTCTGTGCAGCTGTTGAAAGAGGATGAGGACAATTGTTGGCGAGCGATACAAGAAGTCAAACACTCCTATTATTAACAAAGCTGGCTGCACTTAAAGCATGTGAAGTAAGCTGTAAGTAGCTGTTTTAATAAATGATTTTGTAAATAGATTATTAAAATATTAAATAGATGCAGATAGTTAATTCTAAAGAATGGCACTATTTATGTGTATTTACTTACCTTATTTATGAGTGCAAAAAATCTTACCTGTTTTATGTTTGACTGACAAATATGCATCACATTAAGATTAATAGTTAACGTTTATGTTTTAACTGTGCAATCCAACTGTATGGATTTTGAATATGCAATTCAAACAAATAAATCTTAAATTTAAGCCTAAATATGTTTTGTGTATAGACTTCCTTTACCATTACCTAACACTCACTTATATTTAATCAGTAAAAATACTAATAATCTGTAATAATTCGTAAATAATGTAATATTTAGCACAAAATGAATGAATATCCATTTTGAAATTGTAAATTATAATGCCTAAATTCACTTGTAGCATTTAAAAGGACTTATTTTAGTGTTTAGTGTTTTAATTGAAATTAAATATATTTGTACAAAATAGTGTAGAATTTTAATATTGGTCAAATAATATTTATCAGCTTATTAGTTTTGGGACATAATTTTAATGTCAGTGCATCCCAAACTGGAGGCATGCATATTAAAATTTGTTAAATAATTGCACATTTAAATGTTTAAATACCTTTTTAAAATTAGAAAATTATAACAAGTTAAAATTTAATGTTAATATTTAACAAATGGCAAACCCAGGTTTCAATTCAAATGTTCATTTTGCAGCAGTGATATTGATTATAATAGGAAGGTTCAAATCTGTTGGATCGCTTTGATTGCAAAGTGTTCACACTGACAGCGATTTTCAGAGCAAACTGAAGTTACTTTCAATGCGAGTTGACAATTTGAGGCAACGTGAGCGACAGCTGAGTCGAGTTCAGCATTACACAAATGAACTGTAACTACTATTAGGAGTGAATACAGCAGAGCTCATGTGATCAGCTGATACAGTACAGTAGTGTCCTCTTATTCGCTTTCAGTGTGAACGCAAAGTGCACGTGATACGGTGAGAGGTCCACCAGCAAGCTTCCCTCTTTAAGTGTGTCTTTAAAGAGCGGGACGGTGTGTAACTGTGCGTATCCCTGTGTAATCAAGTGTTCACTGTCAAAGGCCGCAATGACATTGACATTGACATTGACATATCTCTCCCATTGTCTTAAGAAAGTTCACTTAACTTTTATCACACACAAACACGCACGCATCTGGCTTAAGTTAGACTGGTCACATCATGTCAGACAATAAGAGCAATACTAAATATATGTTAATGTACATATATAACCATATACACAACTATTTTACACACATATTCCAAAATGTACATCTTCATGCACAACTGATGGAAAAAAGCAAAATAAAGGCATCAGTTGTTATTGTTTTTTTCTTTTTTAGCACTACAGTACATGAAGTTCCTCTAAATTGCCACGTGACTCTCAAAGTCTCAATTTTAGACTCCTTAATTCATTATACATTTATTTGCTGTACATATATATATATATATATATATATTTACAAAGAACCAAATCCCGAAAGTACCAGGAAGTACCAAGTGGATGTGGATGATTTACCTCATTTCAATGTGAAATGAGAGATCTGAAATTAAGGTTTCTTTGCTCAAATTAAATGAACTGCTTAATGAAGGAGAATGTTTAGGGAAAGTATGAACACCAGATTTTCAGATCAGCGCTAATATATAAAAAAGACTTAACTCCATAACAGAATTTCTCTATTGTGGACCCACTCACACAATACTGGTTGTTTTCAGATTCACATTATGAAATGTATGAAATATTCTGTGATACATAAGTTTCAAGCGGTAGCGCAGCTCACAGTGTTAACATGAGTCCAACCGGTTCTCCAATATTCCTATTATGTTTCAAATATCGAGCGGGTTCAGAGTCTGTTGAAGGCATCTGTAAAGAAAATGAGTTTTAGCACAAGTGCAGGCGTAATACTGAGCATTAAACATGAATAAACGAAGTGTACTAGACCAGTGAAAACTTTGAAATGGATTTTACAGCAGCTCACGGCTTTTTTTTTTTTTAAGTTTCCTGTACAATACTATAAAACCTGTGCAATGCTTTTCTTATTTGTTAATGCTGAGATATTCTCTCTAAAGCATTTATACTGTGTCAAAAACCGACAGAAAAAACACGGTTATGATGTGACAGAGTTAAATTCAAATGTATCTTTATCTGCTATTATTGTAACATTTATTACAACAACATAAATCGGGATTAAATTATTGCAATTTTGCCATGATTATTTTGAGAGGCAGAGCAAGTTTTTACATTTGCAAAGACAAAATATTTTCTGTGGAATAATGTGCACTGACCGATAAAGTTAATTTTGATTTCATGATGACTAAAATCATGTGCTTTTGCCTAAATAAAAAGGCAGGAACACTGAGAAACAGCTTGCAAAAACTACAGTATCTGAAGCTGCCTACAGGAGGCGCCAGAGAGACTTGCGATTTCACACCATACAACCTCAGAAACACACACACAGTTTAACAAAAAATAAATAAATAACATTAAAAATACTTTTTAAAATGTGAGTGACCAGTCTAATTAAGACCATGGCATTCTCTCATCTCATGTATGTTTGATTCATTTAATATCTCTAAAATTGGCGGTCCTCTTTTTTTTTTTTTTACTGATAACCGTTGCTTGAAATCAACAGGCCCACATGAAATCTATACACACAGAAATCTCAAACAAAACAGTTATGCCCTCTTTTACAAAATTCTACGTCTCCCTGCCTTTGTGTTTAGTAAATATTTTGGCTAATTTGATAATGCTTTCAGCTACCAGTATGAGTTTAGTACTCTCATTTTATCTTATTTAAATCTATTCTGCAGATTTTCCCTCAAAATCAGTGCAGAAAATCTGGAAAATTCTGTCTGGGCCTAGAAATTTATTTATATTCAAAATGGTGTGGAAATTTTTTTTGTACCCATTTGTTTTGCACCTTGAAAAAGTGCCATTCCTTTGTTTACGATGCAGACAATCAGCTCTCGACCTCTCGCCTCAAAGAGCCAGTCAGAGCACAGAGACAGTGGACATGTCAAGGGTCAGGAGGGAGGAGTAGATTGGTCAGGCCACTCCAGTGTATGTTATTGCAGAGGCCCTCTCAGCTCTCTTCAACTAGAGACATCAGGAGATAAAAGTAGCAAAGCATGTTTGCGTGAAAAAAAAAAAGGATGGCTGTGAAAATCAGTAGTTGATACTGCTGCTGCCACATATGCTTGGAATGATGGTGAGGGGGGAAAAATAAACTGCATTTTCAACCCTATGTCTTCCAGTTCCAATCTGTGCAGGTTCAGGAGAAACACCAAAAAAAAAAAAAGAGGGATTCCCTCAAAAATGACAGAGGAAAATGAAGCAAAAAGAAAAAAAAAAAAGTGTAATCCAACCGTGACAACACAAAAAAGGAGTACTTTCTCCTCGAGTAGTTGTGCAATGGAGAGAGATGGAGGGAAATGGGGGGGAAATTGGGTGGGGAGAGTGAGAGAAAGAAAGAGGAGGGAGTTGGGGGTCTATGACTCAGATGAGGAACGTGACACCCCCTGCACCAGTGATCTGTAGACAGAGGAGTTGAGGAATCGTGGGTAGGAGTCTCTGTGCATGAGGGTGTAGATCTGCAGCTGTGCATCCTCAAATATGTGAGGGCTGGGATCCTGCATCCTCCTGTTGATCACTTCCCTCACCCGAGAGTCCAGACTCACCTTCAAGACAGAAAGAGAGCATTGTGAATGCCGAGCAGCATGGTTAGGATTAGGGCTGGCTGATAAAACAATAATTATCGCGATATAATGTTCCTTGATAAAACGATAACAAGAGTTCGATATAATGTTTATGCACCAAAAGCGGAACGAAACAGCGATAGTCATTTGAAGCGCACCACACGGACCGTTTATCCGCTCGCCTCAAAGTTCAAACGGTAGAGCAGTGCAAGCTCACTAGAAGAGATGCATTTATTTGCTGATGAGTCTTTGTCACACATCACTAAACAGCACTGTGAGATCTAGTGTGAAGCGTTTGAATTCAGAGAAGAACGACACAAATGTCTCGGTGATTTAAACTAGTTTAACGTCGGATGAAACAGCGCTGACAAACAGGAGAAATACTGTGCGCAACGATACAGACAGAAGCATTTTCAATCTACAAATCGCTATCATTTACCATGGATTTACTGTAGTATCTAACTACACCATGGTATTGGGCAGAAATGTGGGATATTCATATTAAGTTTTATTATTGATGTAGACATGTATGAAATGTATTAAAGGAGTAATGAATATAATTACCGTATTTTTGTGATTAAGCTATGGTGTTTGTGTATTTATACTAAATCTATCTAGACTACTGTTTTTCATACAAATACCTAGAAACCATATAGATACATTTTTAACATGGAATTCATGGAATATGAAGTGTTTGTCATGTTCTGACCATAAAGGCTAGTTTAAAACCACAATTAATGGTCTGGTGTCTACAACGTTTACTTAGGAGCAAAAATCTGCCTTTAAACTTTAAATTTAAATTCATCATGATAATGACTTACAGTCAAACCAAAATTTATTCAGACACCTTCAACATTTCTCACATTATCACAGTTTATTTGCTATAGCTTACAAAATGGTAATAAAATACGACAAGAACTCAAGAGTTAAATTGTGTCGGAACAAATTCATCTTGATAATGTCAGATAACCTTGATAGAAAGTTATGTAACAAAACATGGTCAGGTCAAAGTGTCAAATCAAATTTTTTATCAGTTTTACTGGTAGTCCACAGTATAAAGAATTTTTGGGTATAATATGTCACAGTTTACTTTATTTTTCTATCCTCACGTATGTAAATTAACTATAGTGTCCTGTACCCACTAGTTAAAAAATATCAAAAATTATATCTGGTGTCTGAATAATTTTTGGTTTGACTGTATATGAAAAATTTTATCGTGATAATTGTTTGGCCATATCACCCAGCCCTAGTTAGGATAATATTTAAAAAATGCTCATAAAGAATAGTTTTATAGTCATTTTGTTCTAATACTCAAGGTTAGGAAGGTCAAATTTTAGAATTTTGGGTAATGTCTTTTTAAAACCTGGGTTAAACAGACTTTTGAAAGGAGCATTTAACCCTGAGTTAAGAAGGTCTTCTTCGAATTCCATATGCTAGAATATGGATAACCAATCAGAAACTAAACCACTCTTGCCTCATTAAATATTAATACACTTTGTACAGTTGCTTAGTTTCAGCCACTGAGGAAAACATTAAAAATGTCAAACAGTGGCATCAAGCCCTTCTATCACCCTTTTTGACCAACAAATTTCAATGAATTTTCTTCTCCTGTCATTTAAGATCATTCATGATATTCAAATAAATGCTGTTCTTTTGAACTTTCTATTCATGAAAGAATCCTAAAAATGTATAATGGTTTCAACAAAAATATTAATCAGCACAACTCTTTTCAACATTTATAATACTAAGAAATGTCTCTTGAGCAGCAAGTCAGCATAATAGAATGATTTCTGAAGGATGATGTGACACTGAAGACAGGAGTACTTATGCTGAAAATCTCAGGAATGAATTACAGTTTAAAATATATTAAATTAGAAATCAGTTATTTGAAATTGTAATCATATTTCACAATATTAAAGTTTAACAAATAAATTCGGCCTTGGTGAGCATAAGCGTATAATCTCTTTAAAAAAATCTTACCGATCGCAAATCAAAGTTTTGGATATGTTTTGAAGTTTCAATCCCATGAACCTCTCAAACTTACTACTACACTTACTTCTCTGGTTTACTTTCTGTCATGACTCTATATAAGGATTCCTTTCATTCTCAAATGAGACACTCAAGAGTGTACGAGTGCTGGAACTAGGAGCTCAGGTCAACACGAAGCTCATCCTTCTGAACTCACTAACTCCCACTCTCACTCTACGGCCTATTTATATAACCGCTTTACAGTAGAGAGTCCAGCAGGGATCAATTCATAGCTTCCTTTGCTCAACCTTTGCTCCTTAATTTACTTCTAGAAAGTATGTTTTCCTCAGCTGCCTCTAGAAAGTGGTGGAGTTTGAAGGTGTGAGTTCTGGCTCTGATGATGAAAAAGCCAAGAGAGACATTCAACATGTCAACACAATGAATTAAACCGCATACCAGCAGCACACATGCGCACCGAGAACACAATGATAGTGTGTACAATACATGCACACCCTGCTGTCTCGCATCGAAAGGAGACTAAACATAAACAGACCATAATAGAAAGCAGAATCAACTGCCACTTATGGTGCTAGATGCCTGTATCTCAGGAAATGAGCCTATCTCAGGAAATGAACATTGAAGCTTCAATCATACATCTGGCAGAATTCCTTCACGCCTCGTTTCTTTGTCACACGCAAACTCGTTTACTCTCCCAACATTTTACGGTGTGAAGTTCAAGCCAAGCATCCGAATAAGTTTAGTTTTTTAGATAAGGCCCCAGTCACTTCTCATTGGTCAGAAGGCAGCCAATCACAGACCTGTACATAGCCTGAAATCTGCATTCCACAAAGGAGAAACAAGACAGAGGTGATAAAGAACAGCTACGAATCTTTCCACTGCAGTGACAACTGGACTTTTTATGGTTATTATATTCGGTGCCTTTCTTAGAATAGATTTACATACGTACAGACATGGAAATATGTTAATGTCTCTTAAATGTCTTTATTATAGCAAGCTACAAATGGCTACCTCTTGGGTTCCAGCAGGGATTGAATACAGATACGTAATACATTATCAGAAAAACTGTGTAAATACTGTGCCTGAAGACCTAGAATTACTGAGGCAGTACCATTAAAGGGACATCTTTGTAGCTTATCTGCCCCTAAAAATGTATTTTAGTACCTTGGAGTAGTAATATGTACCTTTAAGGTACTACTATGAACATTTTAGGGGTAAATGTCACTTTAAGGGTACTGCTCCAGTGGCAAGCTGTTGTACCCATAAAAGTATCATTTTTTGCACTTTTTTTTTTCTGAGATAGTGAAGGCTAAAATATTTCTTACGGTATTCATGCTGTAATTAGGTTAAAGCTGCTTGTTGTCAAACTCTTTTTAACACAAACTGGGACATACATTTAATAACTACTATACATTTTGTTTTAATTTGATTCCATAAGTTTCAAGAACCATATGTTTTTTTTTTTTTTTTTTGATTAAAAAAAATAGTGAGGGTGAAAAATTAACAGAAGAAACATTATAGCAGTTTACATTTTTCATTGCTTGCTTTATACATGCATTTTAATTCAGACATCTAATTTCATTTCATTTTTTTATTTGAATTTTTTCGTCTTGTGGTCCCTTTTAAAGTTTCCTAAGGCACCCTGGTTGAGAACCACTGCTTTACACATATCGCTCAGAGATGGGCTAAAACACACTTTGTCACAGACAACAGCACATCAGACGAGTCTTTAACTCTCAAATCTGTTGTCAAGTCAGTTACTTTAGACCAACCCTAAGCCAAACCAACAGAAAACTTGAAAAATCTAACTTAAATTGACACTTAATTTGCTTTATTTATGAGCACATTCTCCAAAATAAGTACATTCCTAGATGCCTCTCTAGTCCACAGAAAGACTTTTCCCATTTTTTCCCCTTTACAACTTGGCCTGATAACTCAAGTATATCACCAGCATATCAGTTTGATGTAAGTTTTGTCATTTTCATTGTCATATGACTTTGCCCATGTGCAAAACCGCATTAAACATCCCCTTTTGCAACTTGACATTCAGTGGTTGTTTGTGCAACATCTATGATTCAGATTGTATGTGAATTTGCTTTTTTATCAAAAGTACATAAGAGGCTTAACAACACGATTTCAGATGACGCACTCTCTCACAGATGTGCTTACAGGATACCTTGACTATAAAGACAGCAAAGACATTTACACTGAACCACTGTGCTACTTCACACTGTCAATATGTGTGTGTTGATTAGGATGTGTGTGCATGTACCTCTTTGGGCGAGAGGATGGAGATGTAGTCTTCGTAGATCAAACGCGTCTTCTCCTCGATGGCACTCTTGTTGATCTCCTTCTTCAGGTCCTCGCAGGCCAGCCAGAAGAGCATGTTCTCCTCGCTGTACTCCGTCCGCAGGAACTCACGGAACTTGTTCCGCCCCGCCGGGTTCTTCATCAGCTTATCGAAAGACTGCGCCCACTGTTTAATCTCCTCTATCGTCGGTTTGGGGCTGAGAGAGAGCGATAGAGAGAGAGAGAGAGAGACATTAAGCATATTAACATTCCTAACAAACATAATAATCCATGATGACTTGGTTAAGAGAAACAGCTCAATCCTCATGATGAAAACAGTATCTGGGATTTTATGTGTGTGTTCTCACCAAGGTTCACATGGAAAGGGCTCCAGCTTTGTCTCCTGGGCTTTCCTCCGCCCGCGCTTGTCATCTTCACTCCTAACAGTGAGACTAGAAGGTGGTAAAATGGCATTGAGAAATAACAGCTGTGCCTGAACAAAACAACAAAATCTAGACACACACAACACACTCACATACAACACGCAATGCCCTTCAACTTCATGTTCAGGTGAATTCATGTGAGTCCAAAGGATTATTATTTTTTTACTCTTTCATGACTCAAGAAACTTAACTGAGTTTCTAATTTAATTATGAACTCATATGTTTCTCTAGTCACCATATGGCTATGAACCAGTTCATAAGATTCCATTTTTTGGGAATTGGTTGGACTACACTAGTCATACAAAATGGTCTGAATTACTAAAAAGAACTTGGGTTATTTGTTTGGGACTTGTATGGACTATACTGCTTGTATAATTTTGAAACACTAGAAATACTTGTTTCATAAGAGTCCTTTTAGCTATTGGTTGGAAAACACTGATCGCACTGTATGGCTTTGAATGACTAAACAGAACTGGTTCACAAAAAAAGAACCGGTTCATGAGAGTCATTCATTCAGGAATTGGTTGGACTATACTGGTCGCATTGTGTATGGCTTTAAATCATTGAAAACAACTGGTTCATAAAAGTCAATCGTTTGGGAATCATTTGGACAATGCTGATCATGCTGTATGGTTTTCATTCATTAGAAATAACCAGTTCATAAAAATCATTCATTTGGCAATTGTTTGTAATACACTAGTTGCACTACATGGCTCTGAATTGCTAAAAAGAACCTGTTCATAAGAGTCATTTGTTCACAAATCAGTTTGAAATGTTTTTGAATCACTAAAAACAATCGGATCATAAGAGTCATTCAGCTGGGCTACACTGGTCATGCTGTACAGCTTTGAATCACTAAGAAGATCACTAAAAAGAACTGAATTCTGAAATACCTACAGAATGAGCTACATTAATGAAGTTCTGTCATTAAGAGGTCATCAGAATTTGGACCTCAATGGTCACTGTAAATAGCTATGTGCATCAGGTGTGCTTGAAGAATGAGTGTGAGTGGATAAGTGTGTGCAAGATGTGTGGGTGTGAATATGGCTCCCATTTCCTCCAGGGCTTCTGGTGAAACGAGAGCAATCTTAACCACATTTACTCTCCTGACTCACAGTACACTTGAATTTCACTCATCCAGAGAAGCACAGACACACACTCACACAGCAATTAATGTGTGTGTATGTTCACAGAAGCATGTGTTCACCTGTACTCACAAACACATATCATATATCACCCTGAAAAACATACCACATCTCATAAACACACATATAAAAATAACTGAGTGATGGGAGAGCTTCATAACACATTCAACTTAATGTAGCATATTTCCGAGTGAAACAGAATATTCAGCCAGAAATAACACAGGATTGATTTTATCCACAGGGATTTGATTGTATTGTAAAAAGTAGGCTATGATATTATAGGTTAATCTTTTTTTTACGCTCAACCAGCAGCAAAGAAAAGATATTACAGTACGATGAAAAATTATGAAAACAAACATCTTAATTCTTGAGGATAGCATGCAATGACAAATTGTGCACAAGAAATCAGGAACATGTATTAAGAAAGAAAACAGTTTTTTTTTTAGTTAACGTTCACTTTAAATTGAAATCACATCCCCGAAATGAGTTTTAGCAGTTCTGGTTCCATCGTCCTGAATTCAATGTTTTTTTTTTAAAATGGGTTTTTGTTCAAATGCCTGAAATAAGGTCAGCGGTGATTTTCACGTTGTACTGAGACATAAAAATATGTCAGTCTTAAAAAAAGGTGGTTGCTAACAAGTGGCTAAATGGGACTACAGAGGTTGTCGGGGACATTAAAGGATTAGTTCACTTCCAGAATAAAAATTTCCTGATAATTTACTCACTCCAGTGTTATCCAAGATGTTCACATCTTTCTTTCTTCAGTCAAAAAGAAATAAAGGTTTTTGGGGAAAACATTCCAGGATTTTTCTCCATACTCATAGGTCCAAACTGCATTTTCAATGCAGCTTCCAAGGGCTCTACACAATACCAGCCGAGGAATAAAGGTATTATCTAGCAAAACAATGTCATTTTCTAAAGAAAAACTAAATGTATCTACTTTTTAACCACAAATGCTCGTCTTGCACTAGCTATGCGATGCGCTTCCACAACTTCACTCATTTTTAATCACGTTGGAAAGGTCATGTGTGGTTAATTCTTCGTCTGTGTACTTTAGTTCAAAAAGGTAGGGTAGGGCAAAAAACTCCATCTCATCTTCTCCAACTTCAAAATCATCCGACATTATTGTTTTATCTTTTTTTGTAAAGTGTGTTTAACTTTCTTTGCACGTTCACTTTGTAAACACTGGGTCGGTACTTCCACCTATGTCACGTGCGACCTTTCCAACGTGATTACATAATGCGTGAGGTTGAGCTAGTGCAAGATGAGCATTTGTGGTTAAAAAGTATGTATATATATATATATATATATATATATGCAATTTGGACCTTTAACCTGTTGGCTTAATGTTTTCCTCAAAAACCTTAATTTCTTGTCGATAGGAGAAAGGCATGAACATCTTGGATGACATGAGGGTGAGTAAATTGTTTTTTATTCTGGAAGTGAACTAATCCTGTCATTAAGAGAAGAGATAAACTCATCTACTCACTACTTACTTTTACAGCCTAAATTCATTAATAATCACACTCTTTCAAATTGTTCTAACTCTAAATTTCAGGGAAAATGCTTTTTAAATAAAAACAGAAGAGTTGATATAAGCTTAGTAACGGTGATGAAGTCACATGACCATGGTGTAGTTTGTTTATAACCAAAGCTTAGCTTTTTACTTCTGATGATTGTATTTAGGCATCAAAATTCTTGATAATTATTTGAGTAGATTATCATGATGAACAAAACATGCAAAAATCATAAATCTTATCAATAATCCAAAAGCCAGTCAAAGGTTTTTGTAGAGAGAACTGACGTGATACATAAATGCATCCTCACTGCAGCGCTCTATATAGAGGTGAATATAATCTTGGTGAAGGAATGGATGTGGAATGTAACACTTGCAATGGTGATGAGTGGAATGTACCATGTGGAGACAGAGACAGGTGAGTGGGTCGTACCATGAGCAGCTACAGCAGCAGCA
>JAUZSZ010000143.1:10335640-10347376 GCA_034780575.1 Labeobarbus marequensis
CATCTACGTCCCCTCTCTCCCTGCTACATTTAATTTTTAAATTTTATTTTAGGCTTTTAAAATCCACTTATTTGCGCTTTTTGCCTTATTAGTTCCATTTATTTTATTTTATTCTTATTCTATCTATTTTTATTTTCTGTCAATCCATTTGTATGTATGTGATTATTTATGCACATATACACTACCATACAAATGTTTAGGGTCAGTAAGGTATTTTTGTTAGTTTGTTTCTGAAAAGTCCGTGATTACCAAGGCTGCATTTATTTGATTAAAAAAATAACTTTTTTTAAAATCAAATAAATGCAGCCTTGGTAATCATGGACTTTTACTATTGTGTAGTACTGTAGTACTGTAAACAGTACTATTGTGAAATATTATTTACATTGAAATTATATTTTAATATATTATGCATTTAAATTTTAATGTAATTTATTTCTGTGATGGCATTGCTGAATTTCCACCATTTCATTTCTTATTATTATCAGTCTTCACATAAGCGGTGCTGTTTAATACTTTTGTGGAAACCATGAAACATTTTTTCAGATTCTTTGAAGATTAGAAAGTTTAAAAGAACAGCACTTATTTGAAACTTATTATAACATTATAAATGCCTTTATTGGCACTGTAATTATTTTTAGGAGTGTTTGATGAGTAGAAACAAGAGAACAGCATGTTTTTGATCAATTTAATGTGTCCTTGCTGAATAAAAGTATGAATTTCTTTACCAAAAATAAGTACTGACTCAATGTTTGAATGTATTGTGAATAGCATCCCGTAATTATTCTTTCTTCTAACCATCTTTTCCTGTTCTCTAGTTCAAGTGGCAAAATTAGACATTAAAATCCTTGAAGTTTTCCCCCCACTAATATTTCCCCTAATAACTCATTAGGTGTCTGTATATGCCTCCTTGTTTTTGCAAAATTATAGACTTGCTGCAACACCTATATTATGTCCTAACGCTGAGTTTATCTCTTCCAAATTGTATCTTTAAATCATACTTATGACATGCAATGGGTGATCAGACATTTTGTCATTCACTTGCTTTCTATTTATGTGCTGGGTGCGTGGCCTCACAACACATTGATCCCAAGCCACACTCTTCATAACAGTACATTAAACATCAAATATCTTCTTATTGGCTGTGATTGTATTACAAGCGCAGACCGACAAATAGCTTGTTGGAAACCTAGTTTGTACAGTGTTCGGCTGGGTTTGTCCTTTATTTAAACTGGGACTAGTAAGTGTGCGGGGATTCTAGTGGGCCCCTTGGCCCCTACAGTCCCCTCAGTGCTGGGCTTTGGCTGTCTCCGCTCACTGGCTCAGTCAGCATTGTTGCATATTTAATGTCCTGATGAACGGTTCCACCTGCTGACACAGGAAAAGTGACACAACAATACACCTCCCAGCCCCCTCCATCCCTCCGTCCAGCAGCTTCACAGCCCGTCTGCCGGAACACCGCCATCATCAATCCAGCCTCTCCCTCGCTCTCTCTCTCTCTCTCTCCACCTCATATACATGCTATTTCACATTCACACACTTCACAGCCTGACCTATCTTCTGTCTGTCCCATGAATCTCCTCCTGTGATTCGCTCATCTATGTATATATCGTCCATTCTCGGTCACTCATTCTCTCTTTCCACTCATCCCATGGGAGGCTTATCCCACTTTCATGAGTTTTTTCTCCCTCCTTCAAACATATTTTCTGAATTGTGTTGTCTCGCTTTACTTTTTCTCCTGCACTGACCCACTGAAGGCCTCAAACGACTAATGCATAGCAACCATTATAACTTTTTAAAGATGTTCTGCCCACTTTTCGGACATACCTCTCCAAAATCTCATTCTCGTCTACACTCTTTCATTCATAAACGCAGGTCAGATCGACACAAGCCCCTGCTCAGCGCGGTATTGGTGTAGCCTGCAAATCCTCTGATGTGATTGTGGGTCTCAGTGGACGTGCTTTACCAGGTTCTGACCAACTCTGACCATCACACAGCTTCCTGTAACACAGTCCACAGACATCAAGACTCTACTCTGCTCTGCTTCTAAAGGCTAAGTGAATATTCCCCAGCAGCGCTTACACACACACACACACACACACACACACACACACACTCGATACAAAAGCAGGACAGCTGGGCCTGTCTATCCAAAAGTTCATCTATGTACTTAGTCCCTCTGTGAGTACAGAGACTCTGTGGAGATGAAATATATACATTTATTAATGAAGTGTCAAGATTGCCAGAAGCTAAGAGGACAAAGCGGTTGGTAAAGCGCATTCATTTTAAGTGAAGGGGCCTGTGTAGACCTCACAGATTATGTCTGTTTTATTTTATTCTACATAAAGTTTATTTGTAATATGGTAATATGTACTATATATTTTCATAATTGTTTACTTGTTTTTTTTTACATATTATTTTTACTTGTTTTATATATTTATATATTTTATATATACATAGTTTTATTGTTTATTTTTATTTTGTTTTAATTTTTTATAGGTCAAAAAGTAAAAAAAAAAAATTATCATGATTGTATTAAGTATAGATACAGTTTATTTTAATCAATTAATTTTACTTCATTTCATTTATTTTAATCTATCTATTTTTTTTATTTTATTTTTATTTTTTGCGTGGACATCATTTTTCCCCCCAAGTTTCTGTACATATAAATTTTTAAAACTACACAAAAATTACACTGTAGTTCTTAATTACCAGATTTCAGCTATACACTTTTTTGCTTTGCGGGATTTACTCTGCACGTACATGTATACACGTATTTTCCGCAATACATGACTGCGTTTTGGCCATTTTTTTGAGTATCGTAATGTTACATCTCTTCGAAACAATAAAACATTTACGTAAAAGTCCTTTCCAGCTAACTGAGTAGGATGAATAGACTGAGTGGCCAGTGTGTTCCCATTGATGAGCAGAGGTCATCATTAACAGTTGTGTCAAAACTGGGATGTTCATGTTCAGTAAGAAACCACAGATATAAATGTCAAGCAATCAAAGCAACTGGACTTTGTTATAAATTATTTCGAAGACGCTTCACCCCAGCGGCTTCATCAGTATCACTCTGATGCTATGTGAAAGCTCTTTCTCTCTTCTTCACTGTCTCTCTTCCTCCCCGATTTTATTCATTAGTAAGCATTTGTTCACTGCACCATCTGAACTGCTGTCTGTGTGTTTTCGACATGAGGCGACCACCGTTTGATTACTCCATAGAAACCCAAGCGCTTCTGCGATCATTGCATCACATCACCCTGTACATCATTAGTTAATAGCCAATTTAACAGTAACATACACTCACTATTAGGCCAAGAGTCATCTTTCATAACCGCATATCAGACAAATTTCAATTTGCATTCTACACCCAACACAAAATTACCATTCAAACCTATAGTAAAAACACCAGTCCTTGTAGAAATGCGGTAATTCCTTAAGAATGTGTGTGTTCCTCAGCCCCGTTTTTCTCTCACCTGGGATACATACTTCTTTACATTCCATAGCTGCTTTTGTTCATATGGGCATATAAAGAAGTATGTCTTCCAAGCAGGATATATGGGCACATGGACAAATGTATATCATTCAATCCTAATAATCCACAAATATCAGATTTTACGGGCCAAACCACAAAGGTGATGAACACTAATTTCTGTTTTACCAACTGAACGACACACAGATCCACACACAGATGCGTCCTTTGCACTTTTAAAACTTTACATCCATTTTGCGTACAAATGTCACAAGGTGGCACAGTTAATTTTCACGCCATACCAGCATAGTGTCTTTTTTTTTTTTGCCAATTATATCCCGGAAATTGCATGGTCTTGTGACTTTACAGGTCAGGTCACTAACGTTGAGGGTTTTTACACGTCATTTCACTTCAATAAGCCAGCCGAAGTCCGTAAAAATAACATCAGGAGGTGCTCTCTCCGTTTTGACACTCCAGAAAGGCAAATACGAATCTTAGATGTGATAGATTCATACAATTTTTCTTCTTTCCTCTTCACCCTGCAAAAACTGCATTGCTGTACACACACCCACACACCCACACACACACACACACCAGGCAGCATGTGCTAGTTTTACTGGAAGAGCAGTTTTTCACTTAGTCTACGCAGAGAGCAGCCACACACGATTCACCTTGACTGTCAGCCCGAGAGGTACAGCTGCAGCGAGAGGAGAGAAAGAGAGAGAGAGATAGAGAGAGATTTGGTGCTTACCTAGTGGGTAGCTGTCAGGTAGAGTCCCCCTGCTTCAGATGGGCCAATGCACCACAAGGAGGAATAAAACAATAAAGGGCAAACAGGAAGAAGTGCTCTAGCTTTTCCTCTCAGTGTCCCAGGTGCTGCCTCTGCAGTCTCTCTCTCTTTCTCTCTCTCTCTCTGTTCTGGTATCTGAGTCTATTTCTCTCTACCTCACATTCTCTCATTCTATCTTACACTCTTTTGGTTCCCTCCCCCCTTCTCTGCCCCATCTCTCTCTCTCTCTCTGTCTCTCCTCACATGCATGTAGTGAGAAAGTTTAGGTGTAGCGGAGGGCTGCTGTGCACCCTGATCTTCTAATGTCTGGAAATGAATGGGGAATAAACGTGCCTGACCTGCCCTCTCTCCATCTCTCCTGTCCAGTTCCCTCTCTCTCTTTCTCATCATCTATAATGCACAGCCTATAGAGCCAGTACACTCCTCCTCCTCCTAATTCACTCGCTACCTTTACCCCTCCCTCTCTCTCAGTCTCTCTGACCCCTGACACATGCAAGCACACACTGTCTCTTACCCTTTTACCGTATCTCTCCAGTCACTTACAATATAAAGTGCTTTATTGGCATGGCAAATACAATTGTACCTTTGTAGTGCTTATGTGATTGGGTGCAAAGAAAATATAAAAATAGTGTGGGATGACGTACACTAAGATAAAAATGTGGGAAAATTGTATCTTTAAAGGCACAACATGCTCAAAATAACAGCATTTTGACAGAAATGTACAACATCTACCACTAAAAGATATGTGTTACACCTTAAGGTAATTTTGCACACAGTGTACTTTAATTATCCTAAATAACAACAGACAAATGTGTGGTGAAATTTAAAAATCTCTCTTTTCTCGAACAGTGGTATTAAGCTATGACAAGTGTGTAAATTGCATGTTACTTTTTTGACATTTATTTATGCATGAATGGATGCATGAAAAAAAAAAAATTTCGTTATGCTATTAAAAATCACTTTCTAAAGTTCCAGGAAAAAATTCTTAAAAATGCTAAAAATCCTGGAAAAAAATCAAAGTCTATGATTGCAGTCTATCCTCATTTATGTAGCTATGTAAATGTCTCCAGAAGAGAACTAAATTGGACAAAAACTGAATAAATAATTAATCTTAATATAATCATCTTAATTTAATGTTCATTTAAAATATATTTTTTACACTTTATTTATCAATCAATCAAGTTGTTCAAAGGATAGTCTGTAGTAATTATAATTAACTCAATGAACAAACAGTAGAAGTAGATGGCATGTTCATTTAGATATCTAGGTAAAGGTGAGTGTGTGGTTTTACATAGCTATAATTTAAGGACAAGACTGTCGATAGAATTTAACTAAATTTGGTGATATTCTAAAAGAGAAATGTCTTTATTTATTTTTTGGAATTCAGAACTTCACAGCTTCAAAATAGAGGGTCATGGTTTGTCTTAAGGTTAGCCTGTAGGTAATTATCTTTAACTTTTATAAAACAATATAAGTGTACGGCATGTCCTTATGTAGAGGTAAGTGTGTGTGGTAAGAACTTCTTTCACCTGAAAATCCTCTCTGCTCTCCTTCCTACTCTGATCAATACCAATTTATAAGCAAATGCTGATCAGCTGACTCGCCCCTTTAATGAATTAGACCGTCGCTGATGTCACTCCACTAATGAAGCCCTTCTCAGGAGTGTTAAGCAAATCTGCCGAGGGTTAGTTTGCATATGCCTGTGTGTGTTAGAGAGGAAAAGGGTTTAACCAGTCCATCCTGTGTAAAAATAAGATAATTATGAGGGAAAGAGTGAGACTGCAGGAATATATGGCTGCAGTTGTACTCAATGAGAGCATGTGTGAGAAAGAGAAAGAGAGATAGTGTGAATGATATGTGACTGATAATTACAGCAGAGGGCAGTCAGAGGAGGAACAGACCGCATCTCTGACCCATGTGGTTTATAACACCATACGGCTGAATCCTTTATGGAACGAGCACTAATTACTTTTGATCATAGACCGATAAGCAAAAGTGAAAAATCTGAATAGTTACTATAAAAAAGCGAGAGGGATTGTGGGTGAGTGATCCGATACTATCTTAAACACACTAACATGCTGCGTGCGCTGTAGATGAGAATTCAAAGGCGCTCGGCGAGTCAGCGAGCGCATACAGAGCAGGACATATTTATGCATGTAATCAGAGCGGCCTCTCCCATCACACTCCACATGTCCTACAATCAACACTGTCTGTCTAATGTTCACACATAGTCATCTCAGTGTGACCACAATATGCTGCTTGAGCACTGACAGTACATTTGTTCTGTCATTGGATTGAGATGCATTTTCACATGAAAATGTTTAGTTCAGTTTAGACTGTTGAAAATATACTGTTTTTAAAAGCAGGAACAGAACAAATCAACAAAGTCTTGCTAATGCACTTTAAATTTGGGTCAAACATTATAATAATAATTATAGCGCATAATTTGTTCTTATCCATTACATACATTTTAGTGCAGTTTAGTCTGATTAAAATTACACTGTTAAAAGCACTATGACTTTAATAGGAGCAACAGAACAAATCTTGTCAGAGAACAAATAAAGTTACAGTCTTTCCAGTGAACTTTACTAAGGAGAACTAAATTTTGTCATTTAAGAGTTTTTGTTTTTATCCATGTACATATAGTTCTTTTTGTGTAGTGTAGTTCAGTTTGGTTCATATTAGATTGTTAAAAAGACTGTGATTTTAGTAGAATAAAGCATTTGTTTTTGTCCATTACGTTCAATTTAGTTCATTTCAATTTAATTTGAATTAGTTTAGAGCATTTGCCCTTTTTGCATTCAACACATTCAATTAAATTCCATTGATTTAAATTCAATTTAGACTTTAAAAAACAGATTTTAATAGGTGAGAAAAATAAGTAACAAGTTTTAAACAATTTAATGCAATTACAATTCAACTCAGTTTAGACTGTTAGAAAGATTGGACTTTAAAATTGGGCAGCATAAGAAGTAACAAAGTCTCGGTAATGCACTTAGACAATTACAGTTTAGTAACAAGAAAAAAAAACTAATTTTGTTTAGAAATTCATTTTCTGTTTGGGTGCATTAACAGCGCATTGCCAGAGGCAGCGATCGGTTGCTAATGGCTAATAGCTAAGTAAATCGTGGCTCTTCTTTCTGCATCAGCACTGTTCTCTGAGTAATTAAACTAAAAGTCCTCATCATAAATCAAACCCACTCCTCCCGTTTTCACCAACCTCTCTCATCATCCCTTCCTTATAGGATATCAGTCTGTGGTTTGTGTAAATCGACCCCTATGACCCTACACTGACACACAGACTCATGACCGGCTCCTCATACAAGTCGTCGCCCCAGCAGCTCAATGCCATAGATAGCAGCATTACCAGGAAATAGGCTCGCACTCCAATCAATGCACATACACAGAAGCAGGTGTACCATTCCTGCGTCTAACTGAACATCCAGAGCCTCACAAAGCTCCAACCACCAGCAACAGCTGCTGCCATCCTGATGTCACCTGATCCATCCCAGCTCCTGTCCACTCCACATTTAAACATGACTGACAGCCCAGGGGCTAATGCCTGTCCTAGAGCCATCAAAGTAAAATTAGAAAAAGAAAAGTAAGCATCTCCCTGGCCCACCACACAGCTAAATATCAATGTCAGGGGCCAACAGTGGTGGAAGTGCTACAGTGTACTTTGAAAAGTCTTCTCAAGAGTGAAAACTGAATGAATTTTATGTTGTTTTTGTTTAAGTCATCTAACGAAGAACGTATTTGCTAAGGTCGCAGCTCTCAGTCTGATGCAGTGTGGAGTTGCTAGCTTTGCATGCTAACACTGCTGCTAAAACTACTTTGACAGGAGCCGGATGGCTGCACATGCTGTCTATGATTGTTCTCCTTTTATCCTCTCACACGCGCTGATACATCAACAGAAAAGCAAAGATCCGGACAGGCTGAAACGTGGTAAAACACACTTACAGTACGTGCATGTATATGTATTTACTCACAAACAAACACACACATACTCACCGGGGAGAGGCAGCTTGTTTGTGGATCCAAGAGGCAGGGGGAGCGTCCGTTCCCAAGCAGCTGATTCAGCGTTTGAGAATTTGAGGATGAGAGGAAAGAGAGAGAGAGAGAGAGAGAGAGAGAGAGAGGTGGGGGGGGATGGATAGATGAGAAAGAGATGGGGATGAAAAGAAATGCAGAGTGCTGCCATCAATACCGGAGTGTTCTCGGCGCAAACAGAAGAGCTAATTATCAAAAATATTGGACGAAATTGACCAGGTCAGATAAAATGGTCCCAAAGACCTATGGTAACACCTTCCCACCTGTCCTGAGAGAGAAAGCGAGCTACGTATAGAGCTACGCCCCAATACCGCGCGAAAACATGAGTAGGAGAAAGTATGGACAGTATGCTGACAGCACTAAATGAGAGACAGGCGCTCAGAGAGAGAGAGAGACAGAGCAAGGATGAAGTCGTAAAGAGTGAAAGAAAAAATCAGAAAAAAGCGCAAGAGATGAGGCTGTCTGAGTTTTTTCTTGTTCTTCACGTTTGTCCTCACAGTGCATTCCATCCTGCCTGACAATTCTGTCCATACTTTGTCCAATAAACGTCCTTGTCCTATCACATGAGAGACGGCAGGCATTAAGGGCAAAAATGACGTCACCGATACTCGTCCACGTCACCGAAAACAACAAATGTTAGCTTAAAAAATACTTAAATGTCACAATGTTGACTTCAAACATGTTTTATGCCGAACGTTTGGATGGGACAGGTGGGGAGTGTGCAGAGGGGCTGGTCGAAGGAGCCTCCCACTGTTCCAAAGCTTTTATACTCCGAGGGTCAAGGCAAAGAGGAGCCCCCCTGGCCCTGCACCCACTCCCCTACTATGCCTGGCCTTATTTAGAGAAGCAGGGCAAAAAATAGCCCTTCAAGTGTTGCTGGCTTGAGCTGATCTGGAGGGGGTGTGGCCAATGGGGGTGGGGCCTGCACTTAGGGAGGAGCTAATGGTCAAATGGGAATTACGTATTTTCTTCTGTCAATTGAACACCTCCTTACCTTTTATTATTTTCTTTCCCTCCCCATCCCCACCAAAAACTCTTTTAATATAATTCAGTCCCCAGCCTGTCCTTCCATCAGAACAAATCCCTCACAACGTCTGCCCACTCCTTCAGGCTTTCAGCTTGGCCTCTGGAGGTATTTTTAGGCAAGCCAAATAAAGAGGTGCGCTCAGTTCCTGCCTTGCCCTGCCCTGCACCACCCAGTAGTTTGGTGGCTCTGTGCACTCTGCTATCTATGGTCAGAGCCACTTAGATTGAAGAGAGAGTCGCAGAGAGTCGCTGCTGTGCTTTTGTGCATCAGATTGATGGAATGGAATTCTTGTTATATTTGTTTATATGTTACAGAAAGCTAGTCAATTGGAGTCACATACTCCAGCAAGAATCATTTCCCCCACTGAATCTTGTTTGTGTGTTTATTAATTTAGTCATTGAATAATTGATTGATGCAGTGTTTGCACAGTGTTTTTTGTAGTCTGTAGTGTGTCCTTTTCTGCAACAGAGCAGTGTAGATGTGTATGTTTGTTTGTAGAGATTTGGTTCCTCCTGAGGTTTCCTCCTCGATTTACCTTAATGTCTTAAGCTCAGTACTTTCAGGATAGCCACTGGATCTGAAATCAAATAATAAGATGGTACATTTAATGAGGAATGAATTTTGTGACCACTAAATATATATTTTATATAGAATGATTGTGTGTAATATTAATGTAATCCAGATATTCTATATCCGCCATGTCTTGACCTACTAGTTGCGTCACTTACCTGCCATTCACAACTCACCTCCCATGGCCTCATAGAATTGTAAAGTATCAGATGCACTTTGTGAATCCTCTCTGAAAGTAGTAGGTCATCTGGTACTTTTCACCTTTTGTTTTATGAATACTGTGAATTTAGACATTCTACTATTTTCATGTACTGTATTTCACTTACTGTACTGTAGTAGGGAAGTAGCAATAGTTGAAACTTCCAAGCAAATGTGTTGGGGTTGGTTGGAGCTGCAATCTGCAGGACATTGGCCCTGCAGGAACACGATTGGCCACCCCTGTTTTAGGTCTAAAGGCTCACAGTGGAATTCGTTCTGACATGCTCATTGATGCAAAAAATAAAATGGTACCAGACAAACCAAGCAAGCACTTGCAGTAATGTTACCGATTTTTTGCCTGGAAGACAAAAAATCCGTTGAGAGAATTTGTTGGCTGCTCATTTTCAACAGCAAACTTGAGGTAAATTTGATAGTACAGTCGCAAAATGAAGGAAATGCGAATTAACGAGATGTTTATGTTGCATATCACATTGAGCAACTAGTATCAACATTTTTGTCCATTTCCGAAGATGTGTCTCTCACAAACATTGTAAGGTGCTGTTAGTTCTACATCTGCTGTTACTGCAGAACTTCAACTCAACGTTTCTGAAACTCATCAAGCTGATGGTCCATCATTGGTCATTCCTGGTCCATTGTTGAGCGTCTGTCGGTCAGGTTTTTTGTAATGTGTTCTGCATTGTCGGCACTAGTCGGACCTTCAACTATGGCTTTTTGGCTGATTGAGCATGTTGACTTGGCAATGGAGCCTGTTGGTGTGAGAGATCACTATGATTGAATGTTTAGCTTGGTGACCCATGAGAAGAAAAATTGGAAGTGATGAACGATAACTATGAAGTCAAGATGGCAAACACAAAAGCTCATCTCATCTGGGATGATTTTCATTGAATCTGTCTGTAGTGAATGAGGTAGGATGTAAAAATGGTAAGCCATGCAGCACTGCTTTGTTCTGGTATCCGGTTTTGAATAACGAATACAGACTACTGCCACCTGCTGGTCTGGAAACTAATTTCTTCTCACACAGGCAAAGAACATACTTCTTTGTTAGCTGTAGTCTTTGCATCTGGGCAAAAAACAAAAGTCGACATTTTGTCTTTTGACGTTGCTTTGCTGTGTCTGGGTTTTCAGTGATCAGAAAAAGTGCACTGGGCTTTAGAGAGTAAAATTTTTCTCACTGGTGATTATAAGGCACTATACCGGGGAACAATCTGTATTGCAAAAACCACCTATACTATACATACAATATCAATTTTAATTGAATTGTTTGTACAGTGTGAAAAGATATGACTGACAACTAAGAAAGAAAAGGAGCAAAAGAAAGAGAAATCTGAATGGACACAGTAAAAGGGAGGGATCCTTTCAAAACTGAGGGGGGCAGCAGGAGGAGGTAAAGAAAAGAAAATTATTGATTTCCACCTTAAAAAGGCAATCTCCACACAAGTGCTCTTGGGAAAACAGTCTGTGAGCTACTATCTGTGTCTGGTCTGTTATGAAAGAGTTGGTGATAACTTGCTGCCTTACATTGTTCCCAGTGGACTATCTATCTATCTATCTATCTATCTATCTATCTATCTATCTATCTATCTATCTATCTATCTATCTATCTATCTA